>JAJPUD010005415.1:5074-91070 GCA_023553655.1 Myrmecobius fasciatus
ATATATATATATTTATATATATATATATATATATATTTTTTTTTTTTTTTTTTTGCAATCCTATGCGTTTTATATTAGGCATTGAAAAACATTATTCTGAGAAGGGCCCATAGACTTACCAAAATGCCAATGGCAGCCATAGTAGGACTTCTGTTGTCTTGTAAGAAAAATGAAGTAACTGAAGTTTATGCATCACAGGGAAGGACATTTAATCTTGTTGGGGGAGAACTTAGAAAAATCTTAAGAGGTGGTGACTGAATCATCTGCTGTCCCATCTCTCTGAATGCTACTTATCACAGAGGAGGACTTATAAACAGATCAAACAAAAGGATGTAAATATATATAGAATACTAGTCTAAAGCATTAGCTAAGGTAGAATCATCAGATTTTGTATACTGCTAGATGAAATGTCATTGACATTTAAAGTTATCTGGGAAGCAGTCACAATAGTTTTATCGTAGATTGCTAGCATAAGTTGATCTTCTATTTTCTTTACTGATAGTTTTAATGATGTGGCATGATATTAACCAGTTTAAAATATAAAACAATGCTTTTGGGGGTGGCTAGGTGGTGCAGTGGTTAGAGTACCAGCTCTGAAGTCTGGAGGACCTGAGTTCAAATTTGGTCTCTGATACTTACCACTTCTTGCTGTGTGACCCTGGGCAAATCACTTAACAGCAATTGCCTCAGCAAAACAAACAAACAAACAAACAGAATCCAAATAAAGATGCTTTTGTTAGGAAAGCAATTTAAAATACAAACATATAAGGAGTTTTAAATGAAAGTAGTTGATTTTATGCCAAATATTGAAGATTATGTGTCAGTAAAATCTTTTTCTGGGAACTTTTCTTTAGGAGTGCAGTCTTATTACTAGATCATTTTAATCTCTAGTTGACTCATTTGCATTAATGTTGTCATTCATATTTTTAGCTCCGTTAATACTGAAACTAAATGTTCACTGCTTTTGCTGCTGTCTTTGGAGCAGGGTACTTGACAGAATAGCTTTCCTTATTAATTTTTAATTATGGCTGAAATAAAAGGTGGACTAGATATCCAGAAGTATCTTAAATACAAGCCATGTTCTGTTTTTATGTTTATTTCTGAAGTGTGCAGAGCTTTATAGGGGGAGAATAGGGAGATGTGGGTAAAGGGGGAGGGGATTTTAAAACATAATGGCCATGAAGTAACCCTTCAGTTCTTACGATGAGAAGAGAAATTGATTTCATTACTGCATTCTGAGTCCCAACTAAGACTGTTGTTTTATGTTTCTAAGGCAGCAAGCAGCAGTTCAATTGAAAGTGTGATCAATTTCCGGTTTATCAATTAATTTGAAAAAAAAAAAAGCAGCAGCACGGCTTAAAGCCTTTTTCCATCCATCTCTCTATTCTTGTCTTTGTTTATTGCTGATTTGACAGTCTTCTGGTCCTTCTCCTTTGTTGTTGTGTATTTGTCCTTTGTTTGTACTATACTAGAATGTAAAGGAAAAGGCTGCCATTGCTACCCTGCTGTTCTAACTAGCCTCCACTGTGAGCATATACCTTAAACAGAGCTTCTAAGCCATGAAAGAGGAGAGTCCACAACGACGTAGGTTTTCTTCTTGTACTGGGGTTTCGCCTCTTGTCTTTCCTCCACGAATTGATGGCCGAAAACTTGTCCGGAATGCTTCATTTGGAGGATACAATGAACTTTCCCCTGCATTGCCAGGTTTGTTAGTTTTATTTTGAATTTTTGTTGTATTAGGCAGATTGTTGATACTTAAATAAGCCAAGTGTTTTGGCCTTTTAAGTAGCTTTTTTTTTTTTTTTTTTTTTTTTAGAAAAATTTGTAATGAAGGATTCTCTTTCAGAAATATAGATCTTTCATCATTTATTTATATCTTTATCATCTGTGAAATTTGTCAAGAGAGGTTTAAAACTTTGAATTTAATATATCAGAAGTCATGAGTGTTTAAACCAGTATGTTTTTGCTTTAAATGTAAATGTAAACATAATGGTCCTTCTTTGGATTAGAGAGACACTTCTAGTTCTAAAATTGCACCGACTTTATCCAATATTTTTGCAGAGGAATTATATTTGATCTGTATATTCAACTGTATTATAACTAATAAAACTCAAGTTCAATACAGTCTTTAAAATAATATCTGAGTTTCAGTTACAGTGAAGATTGCTGTCATAAATTTAAGCTTTGAAATTGTTCATACATGATTACTTTTTAGATACTGAAGGAGTAGTATGGGTATTTCTTAGTTAAAGAGTAGAAACTAATATTTTTAGAATGAGGATTAACAGATATTTCAAGGTACATGCAAATGATTAAGGTGATATAACAGTGATTTGAGACAAATTGGTCATTATTGTTTAAAAAGTTTGTTGCCATTAACAGTTACAGCAATTAGGTTGCTTTTGTGTTTAATGTTTAAATTTAGAATCATAATTTTTTTTACATACTGTCAGTAATTGAATTTATTCTTTCAAAATTTTGTATCTTGATACATATTTGCTTTAATATTCATCTCAAAATTAGTTTTAAAAAATTGAGTGTCATTTTTACATTTTGTGTTTATTATATTAAAATGCAAGTTGTGTATTTTGACTCTAAGCTTATATTATAATCTTGAACCATGCTGACATATACACATATCTGAACATATACTTATTGCTTATTTTAAGCTATTGAAAATCTCTTAGTTTATGTACAGATGATTATTTTCAAATTGTGAGTTTGCTTCATATGCTTAAGAAAGAATCTAGAACTTCAGAGCTGAACATATGTATTACAGGGAACTTTATACAAGTAAAATAATCTGTCCTTAGCATGTAGGTGGTGTAGTACACCTGCTGACCTGCTTTTCTGTCTTTAGGTTTTATTGGTCCACTATATGTTCCAGTGAACTTATATGTGTCTTTTTACTCATGTAGACATATCTACATAAAACATTTTTTCCCCTTACCTTAGAAGTTGCCTTAAAATTTTCGGTATTTTTGAATTTCTCAAAATAGTTAATGGCTTATATATAATGCTTGGTTTCATGGATATTTCCCTTTCTCTTTACCTTTTTCCCAGGGCAAGCTTGGAAACAAAAACTGATTTTCTTGATTTTCATGCTATGCCTCTGTGTAATACATGTAAATGAGAGTTATTTTAAAAAAAAGAATATAACTATAGCAGTCACACAGAATATGAAGTATAGTTAAAATGGATTTTTTCCTAATTTTTATGCATCAACACCTTTTTGTCCAGTCCTTTGGGCATACCATGCCTAGGTATGACCAGGAGAGCTTTGTAAGTAATGGATGAAAAGCCAGAAGACATGAATATAATCACAGTGCAGAGCTTCACAACATTTTGAAGGTTTTGGTATTTGTCGAGTAAAGGTTATACTATCAACTGGTTTAAATAGAAAAGCAAGTGAATAGTGTTTTTTTTTTCAATAGTGCTTGCAGCAGAAAGAAAAAAAAATAATGTTTTCCTTCTATTTTGTCCTTACTGAAAAGAGAAGACATTTCAGCATGTTTTTTTTAATATACTAAAAATAGTGAAATTAAATTAAGCATTTTAGAAAATATAAGCTGCGTTCCCTTACCCCTGTCCTAAAAAAACCAAACCAAAACAAAAAACTTAACCTTAATTTATATTATAGCTAGAAGTCACCTGTGATTTCCCTTGAATAGAAATAGTTGTGGTAGAGTGAAAAGTTGATATCTTTAACTCGGACTAAATTTGTTTCATGTTTACTGGACTGGTCACTTAGCTTCACAAAACCTTAGCTTCTTTATTTGTCAAATAGATCGTAATGATTAAGTGAAGTAATGCATGTAAAATGATTTATTTAAAGCTCATATATATATATCTGTCATCTTGTATATTTTTAATGTTAAAAAGACTTCTTAAATTATTCTCATCAAAACTAGAATAGAACAGAGTATTTAAAGATAGATACAGTAAACAGGAAGAATGACACCTGGCAGTTTGGTATTGATTAAGGAGATAGAAAAATAAAAAGACAAACCCATTACTGTACAACATGGTTAATTAATTTTCATGACAAAAAAAGTTAAATTTGGTTCAGTGTTTTAAGGCAAAAGAGTATAATATGTTTTATTTATTTGAGAGGGCAAAGACTATATTTTATTATCAAGTATTGTGACTAATTTTGTTTTGGTATTTTTGTTTTGTTTTTTTGGTTAACTGATAGAGGATTGACAGGGTAACTTGGTTATTTTAGACCTTGTAGTTGAAAGTCTTTTCTAAAATGTGTTGGCTTGCTTGCTAACCTTATTAAATAGGAAATACTTAATGCTGGTGACAGCCAGCAAGCGAACAGTAAGAAGGAAAGTAAGAAATTAAGAGAGAAAATTTCAAAAGCCATAGCAGCCTGACAATAGTTGCTGTCTGGATTGATAGCCTGATAGCACTTCCCTTTGCAGTGCAGTGGAGTAAAAAATGTATTGATGTTGGAATTTTGCTTCTGTCATGTTTACTGTCTTAGTGATTCTTTGACATATTTTGTCACTTTTCTGCTATTCAGGTTTTCACTTGAGAATCTTCCTAATTCTATATATTTGCTCCTAAAGCTTCAATTTGAATTATTGAACATTTTTACAGTGCCATCATTTTCTGAAAATTGCTAATTTCTTTACTAAATTTCTTAAGAAATGAGATTTGCTTGAATGGGTTTCTGAAACATTTTTCTAAATATGATCATCTGTTTTCTTGTGAGTTGGTTCTTTCCCCTAAAAATGGGATGAAAATAAGTTTTTGTTACTTGACATTTTGGGTTACTTGAGTTTGTAAATTGAGGCTTTGTTGTCTCAGTTATTTCAAATATAGTGAATGCCTTTGAAATCTTCTGTTGTCCCTCGCATATTGTTAAGTGCTTGTTGACTGAAATAAAACTTATTGGTTAAATGAATAAGTTCAAAGCCTCCATTTTTTGCTGTTCTAGCAAGATAATCAAGATTTTGAGTTTAGACAGAGTGATATATGCACATAAATGAAAGTGAAATAAACAGTACTACAACACCCTTGCCTTATTTCAAGAAGTAGCTTAAATTTTCCCTTCTGCATGAGGCCTTTCTTAACTCCCCCCCCCCATGCTTACACTTTTGTCTTTCATCTATTTTTAAAATTTCTTTTGAAGAACTATATTTTTGCAGTTTGTACTTCTGCCCTCAGAATTAAAAGCTAGATTATAAATGCCTTGAAGGTGGGCTAGAATTCTTTTTGGGTTTTTTTGCATCAACTAGCACTTCTATGTAGTCCCTGAAGTAAAGCATGTTGATTGACTGATTTATACAGAGAAATATACAAATATAAACACAAAAGTGCTAAATGCTTTGAGAGGTTAAAAATGTGAAAGTGAAGTAGAAATGAGTCATGAATTCTGTGGACATATTTAATAGTCTTGTGGCCAAAAAGGGAAGGGTGGTAGAACATGTGTCAGAGAAGGAAAAAGGGATTACCTAATGAGAAAATGTACTTTGTGCATACTAAGAACTTAATAAATATTGAAGCCATTTAGAGCAGAGTAGCACATTAAATATTTGATGATGTTGTGATGACAATTTGTTCATTATCTTAAAACTTTAGTAAAGAATTAATATTTTATTTAAAAGGAGAACTTTTATAGCATTGTGAATTAGAGAACTAACATCAAAACTATTAGAAAATATTCTTATTGATGTTGTAGAATAGATTTAAGGTGTAGAGTTTTTGTCTGTTTTTGAAGGTAGTTTGGGGATAAGGCTCTGGAGTAAGGCTGGCTGTGAGAAGAAGCACAAGTGTGTATGATATTAAAAACTTTTCCATTAAGGTATTTTGGATAGCAGCTCAGGAAGCAATGATCAGTCCTGAGTAGTTCTAATTTAAGAGAATAGATAGTGCTGCCCATTGAAAAGAGTAGATGATGATGCTGCTGCTGCTGCTGCTGCTGCTGCTGCTGCTGATGATGATGATGATGTAACTGACTAAAAAGTTTCTACTTAATGTCATGATCAGTAATCATTCCTTCCAGTTGGTTCTGTTGATTGCTTTCTGTGGAATAGGAACAGTTAGAAATGTACAGAACCAACTTGTTGTTTTTGTCATTTAGAGGTTTTGCTTTTGTTTATTAAGTTTTTGATTTAGAAGGAGGAAAAGTTTTTTTCACATATACCAAAACAGTAAAAACCCCTAAACCACTGTTGGTAGAAAAGTCTTTTCCTGTTATTTAAAAGAGTAATTTTTACCTTTTTGAACTTTGGTACTAAATTCTTTGTACAGTGCACCAATTAATCCAAGGTAATTTTAGGTGTATTTGGTATCAGTCTAGTTGAAGATAATAAATGATTCTCAGTGTACATTTAAGAAATTGGCTGTAAAAAGAAATACATGAATATTATTATATGAATATTAAAGTTTTTTATTTGTCCATATCATTGTTATCACTGCCATTATGATATACAAATAAAAATAATATACATTTTCTGAAAGTGGCAAATCCTTTTAGTTTGGAGGCAGCATACTTAAATTTATTTTCATGAGAACAAATAATAAAAAATAAATCCTTTAAAAATTCTTCAGTTACAAAATAATGTCTTGTTTCAGTATTATATATTAGTTTACTTTGAATTATATTCTTATATTCCAGTGATAGTCCACAAGAGATTATGCCATACCTCATCATCATCTGTATCAAATATCCATATGCTTTGGCTAGCTATATCAGTGCAATATTGAATTCTGCTCTTTTGCCTTCTCTTTTCGTTCTTGGCTATAGAAAAGCTTAAATCAGTATCACAAATCTGTACTACTCATAGATAACAGTTTGCATCTCTGATAAACATTTTTTATAGATTTTATATATAAATGGGAAGAGAAATAGGATTCTGAATTAAGAAACCTTGGTTTAAATCCTTTCTTTGCCTTAATTAGGCATTTCACCATGGGCAATTTTTTTTTACTTTTGAGCTTTAGTTTCTTCATGTACAAACTGGAGATAATCATGCCTCTTTTGTGTGCTTTATACAGGGTTATATCAAATAAGATAATAATACATAAAAATATTTTAGACAGAACAGAACAATTATAGTATGCACTTTGCCTGCTAATTTATGTAAATGTTTTTAATTTCTGCTGAAATAAAAAAGTTTTGAGAAGTAATTTCTGTTCAACATTTTAAATAGTATTTTGATAAGGAGACTGAATATATTCCCCAGAATCTTTGCTACAAATCAGTTTATATGTGATTGACACAATTTTTTTTGTATAATTAATAGTTTTGGTGTATTAAATAGCCTTCTGAGTTCTCTATATTAAATTACTGCAGAGCATATATTTTTGGATTACCCTTGAATATGACCCATAAACCTTAGCTGGTGCAGAATTTAGCAACCTTTCCACTCAAGAGGCTTTGACTACATGGATCATTATTGTGCATTTTGTATTAGCACCCTGCCTCTGGGTGCAATACAAGGAACTCTGATCAGGTTTGAGTTGTGCTTATTTTAGGGAACATTCTGTTTCTTACACATTTATCCTCAATGAATTTGAAAGTCTTTGAGATCAACTTTGTTAACAGTTGTTTGATTTGGAGTTAGGAGATGCAGAAGGCTTATTTTTCTGGGCGACCTTATTTCTGGTCTTGATTTTTGGTTCCAGAACAAAACATAATCATATTTTAAATGCAAACTTTATGTGTTTTAAATTGATTAGAAATCTGTGTGTGTGTGTGTGTGTGTGTGTGTGTGTGTGTATATAAATGTATGATAAACCTTCTATACCTCCTAAGATTTTTTTTTAAAGAAACTGCTATTCATTGATTAGTTTTGCATGTGTTCAATACCTAGGCAGACCCAGAGAAGATAAATAGAAAAAGGAGTAATGATTTTTGCTTAAAAGCATAACAGACTTTTTTTTTCTATTAAAGCTTTTTATTTGCAAAACATATGCCTGGGTAATTTTTCGACATTGACCCTTGCAAAACTTGCTGTTCAAAATTTTTCCCTCCTTCCCCTCACCCTGTCCCCTAGATGGCATGTAGTCCAATACATGTTAAATATGTTAAAATATATGATAAATCCAGTATATGTATACATATTTATAGTTATCTTGCAGCATAAATCTAGAAAGGAAAAAAAAAACCTGAGAAGGAAACATCGACAGAAAACGTGAAAATGCTAGGTTGTGGTCCACACTCAGATCCCACAGGCTTCTCTCTGGGTGTATATGGCTTTTTTCATCAATGAACAATTGGAACTGGTTTGAATCATCTCATTGTTGAAGAGAGCCATGTCCATCAGAATTGATCATCATATAGTCTTGTTGCCATGTATAATGATTTCCTGGTTCTTCTCATTTTACATAGCATCAGTTCATGTAAGTCTCTCTAAGCCTCTCTGAAATCATCCTGCATATATATATATATTTTAATTCTTGCCAAGTAAATATCAAATTTAATGCCATTTTAATTACAGCTTTATGACAGGGTTTCACTTGTGCTATTTATTATTTAAGAGTATATGTATATGAAAAGGTGCTCCAAATCATTATTGATCAGAGAAATGCAAATTAAGACAACTCTGAGGTACCACTACACACCCATCACATTGGCTAAGATGACAGGAAAAGATAATGATGAATATTGGAGGGAATGTGGGAAAACTGGGACCCTGATACATTGTTGGTAGAACTGTGAACGGATCCAACCATTCTGGAGAGCAATCTGGAACTATGCTCAAAAATATCAAACTGTGCATACCATTTGACCCAGCAGTGTTTCTACTGGGCCTATATCCCAAAGAGATCTTAAAGGAGGGAAAGGGCCCCATATGTGCAAGAATGTTTGTGGAAACCCTTTTTGTAGTGGCAAGAAACTGGAAACTGAGTGGATGCCCATCAGTTGGAGAATGGCTGAATAAGTTATGGTATATGAATGTCATGGAATATTATTGTTTGGTAAGAAACGGCCAGCAGGATGATTTCAGAGAGGGAACTGAGTGTGAACCACAACACAGCACTTTAACGCTGTCTGTGAATATTTGCTTGCATTTTGTTTTCCTTCTTAGTTTTTTTTTCCCCTCTCTTTCTAGATCTGATGTTTCTTGTGCAGTAAGATAACTTTATAGATATGTATACATATATTGGATTTGTCATATAATTTAACATATTTAGCATATATTAGATTACCTGTCATCTAGGGGTGGGGGGTGGGGGGAAGGAGGGGAAGAGCTTGGAACAAAAAAAAAAGGTTTTTCAAAGATCAATATAGAAAAATCACTCATATGTTTTGTAAATAAAAAACTTTTAATAATTTTTTTAAAAGGGTACATATGTACTCTGTTCAACCTGCTGTCTTTTGGTTTCTTTTTAGATCTTAAAAATATTTTCAAGCTTGCCAGGAGATGCAGTGATCTTTGATATAATTAGATCTTAAAAATATTTTCAAGCTTTCCAGGAGAAGCTGGTGATCTTAGACATAATTTAACTTAAGGATATATTTCTTAAACTTAATCAAAATAAGTACTTTCACCTTACGTAAAAATTCCATGTTGAAACTGAAATCCAAACTTTCCCTTTTAGCAGAGAGATAGAGACACAAACAAGTTGAACCAAACTAACAAGTATATCAGATTTATAATTACCTTGTCTCCCACAACCATAGTTATCGACTGTTGCCAAAGCAGGGAGATGCAGTGTACCTTAAATTTTATTCTTGGTTTTAAGCTAAAATCACTTAAAATGCATACTTAGGCTTTTGGGATACTCTCTATTATCTTTTCTTTAGGGCCAGCTTTGATAATTATTATTATATAATATTTGGGTGTGGGGTTTTTTGGTTGTTATTTTACCTTTATTTTGTAGTCAGAATATATAATTTTCTAGGTTCTGCTCATTTCCCTTTGAACATATTCATGTAAATTTTTCTGCTTCTCAGAATTCTTTATCTTACAATGCAGTAAATATGGAGCCTTTTTTGTTAGTAACTTCCTATAGGCATATGAAAGTCATTTCACATAATTCTAAACCTCTTTCTAGAATGGTTGTACAAATTTCCAGGGCCCATCAACAATGCATTGATGTCTCTACAACTTATTCAGTATTGGCTATTCCCATCTTATGTAAACTTTACCACTTGTTCTTGTGAATTATGTTTTTCATATTTTTAATGATTTGTAGCATTCTTTCATATAATTGTAGAAAATGACTTTTAAAGACCCTTCTTTCTAATATAGATGTTCTTCCTTGCCAGAAATGGAATACCTATCTTTTTAGAAGAATTAAAATCATTAAACCACACTGAAGGCAATGGAAAGACACTTGATAAGCATATTTTTTAAACTTTATTTTTCTTGAAAAAAATTTTTTTTGGGGGGATAATCTTTTACAAAATGACTTATGGAAATGTTTTCTATAACTTTACATATGCCTTCTCTATAGCGGGGGGAAATGGAGAGGGAGGAAGGGAGAAAATTTGTAACTCAAAGTTTTAAAAACAAATTAAAAAATTGTTTTATATATAATTGGGGAAACAAAATATTAAAGCAAAATAAATAAACATTACCAATTATAATTTATACATGAAATATAATTTAATAAACTGATAATGTATTGTATATAAAGAGTGGTATAAGAGCATCAAAAAAGATATTTGAATAGAAAAGAGCTGAACTTTTTTTGTAACAAGCATAAGAAAGAGCATATGGACTGCTAATGTTGATAGTCCTGCAGGACAATTGCAAACACATTGGGTATACTTTCTTTGGAGAATTTCCAAAATCATAAAGAGAAGGTAGGGATAGGCAACAAACTG
Source organism: Myrmecobius fasciatus (assembly GCA_023553655.1). Lineage (NCBI taxonomy): Eukaryota > Metazoa > Chordata > Mammalia > Dasyuromorphia > Myrmecobiidae > Myrmecobius > Myrmecobius fasciatus. Next base: position 15,864 of record JAJPUD010005415.1, read on the forward strand.
CCCTATTGGAGATTCTATCCACATTCATAAATTCAAAGAATCCCCAAAATTATAATAGAGTTAAAAGATACTTCTATAGTCTTCTACTCAAAATAGTATACCCCAAAGAATCTCTATTATATTGTGCTCAAGAAATGGTTATCTATATTCTACTTGTAGATCCACTGAGGAGGGGGATACCCATGACTTCCTATTCTTGAATAGTTGTAATTATTAGAAATTTTTTTTTTGATATCAATCTTCACTTTGTCCCTTTGCAACTTTCAATCACTGCCCCTGATTCTTCCCTCAGAAGAACCTTTTCTGTATGACCACTTGTTGCATATTTAAATATGGTTATAGTTTCCCTGATCTTCTCCTTCTTCGGGATTTCCTAGTTTCTTTTAACTAGTTATGACTTGATTGTCCTTTTAGACAATGTCCTTCCTAAACTGTGATGTCTTAAACTAAAATCAGTACTTAAGGTGTGTGCTTTGACTTGAGAAGAGGACTGCATAGTCATAACATCTTTATTCCTGAAAGGCCAAAAATCGCATTAGCTTTTTGGACTTCAACACTGTGGACTCAGATTAAAATTCCCAGATCTTTTTTTTTTTTTTTACTTCTGAAAAATAATCTTTACTTTCCCATCTTTCTTATCCTGTAGTCACAAATTTGATTTTTTGAACCTAAGTGTAAAATTTTACAGTTTTCCCTTTGAAATTTCATCTTATTGATCAACTAAATAATAGATTTAGTTCTTGGCAGTTCAGTGATCCAAGGCAGTTCCAATGTACTTTGGATAGAAAATGCCATTTACATCCAATCTCTATGGAGACTGAATGTAGATCAACATATAACTATTTTCACCTGTTGTTTTTCCTTCTGTTTTTTTCTCCTCCCTTTTTTTCTGATTTTTCTCTCCCAACATGATTTATGTGGAAATATGTAAAAAATGAATGTACATATATAACAAAAAAATTCTTTTACATGTAACTGGGGAAAATAAAAATTTTAAAAAAATGTTCTTTAAAAAAGGGAAAAAAGGAAACTCACTTCATCTTATTGGATTCCTCTCAGTGGTCTTAACTTGTCAGGGTATTTTTGGAAACTAGCTTTGTCTTTCTTTGTGTTTCTTGTCTCACTCAGCTTCAAGCATTTTCAATCAATATTTTCCAAAGAAAAATGTTACGAATTCTTATTAAGCTTACAGTTTTTTTAGTGAATGAATGAATATTCCTGGGTTGTTTGTGTATAAAACACAGTAATATCAAATGCAATTTATATTGTGTCTGTTCCTAATTAGAAATGGAAGATAATGATAGGAGTTTGCATATGTTGAAGCATACTTTAATAGATCTCTACCTCACTGATATGTATATTCCCTTACTTGATGTAAATTTCGGTCTGTGCCTTCTGTTATTCTCATCCAGGTTTCTCATAGAGGATTTATCCAGTGTTCTGGAGGCTGCCTTTTTCCTTTATAAAAATAAACAAACAAACAAATATTTGAAGGATATCTGTATAGGATCTAGGTTGTTAATCTGCTTATGCTGAGCCTTGCTGGCTTTACTTCCTTTTCTAGTCATACTTGACCTTGATGTTTTTATAATATACTTCACTTTGCATTTTTGATATTTTTCAGGTCCTCCATAATTCTGATTCTGTTGATTTAGATAAAGATTCCATGATATGCAGCAAATGGAACATTATAAAGAGAATATTGGTATTAAAAATATGTACTAGTGGGGCAGCTAGGTGGCGCAATGGATAGAGCACCAGCCCTGAAGTCAGGAGGACCTGAGTTCAAATTTGGTCTCAGACACGTAACAGCTGTGTGACCCTGGGCAAGTCACTTAACCCCAATTGCCTCAGGAAAAAAAAATGTACTAGTACCATGATTTGGGATTATATTTTTAGAAGCACATTGTAATTTCAGAAAATAGAATCTAACTTACCTCTGAGTTTTGGGTACAGCTTGTCCATCCGAAATCTTGACCAAGTTATTTATACTAATGGCATAGTATAATGATAATAGTGGTTTTTCATCAATTTATCACAATAGGGCAATATATTACTTATATTGACTTGCTTTTTCTCATAGACTTTAGGAATTGTCAGTCTCACCAATGGTTTAGAAATGAATGCAGTTAGCATAATGTCGTATTTAAAAGAGAAAATCCCTCTGGTATGTTGTGGACTTTGTGCAGAACATTCTCCAGAAGAGAAGTATCTAAACAAGTAGCCCAGGGGCCATGCTGCTCACAACCCTTCCAAATGTAACCCATATAAGATTAAAATGTGATTGGGAAATATTTAACAAAATAATTTAAAAACTAAACAAAACATAGGTAGCGTTGCATTTCAAAACTAAGTCTGTATATGACTTTTGGAGAATCTTATGTATTTCATTTTGAGTTTGACACCATCATACTAGTACATCAATGAATATCTTCAATAAATGTCTTCTTTAATACTTAATGTTGTATAGAAACTTTTATATAACATATATAAGGCTAGTGTCCATTGATATAACCTCTTTCAAAAAAAAAGTTTGTGACAAGATGTTTTTTCTACTTGAACAAGAAATTATGAACATAGATGATTTTAATGATATTTCCCAAAAACTTGTCAGACCTTTTCATAAACAAGAATGATGTTAACTATTTTTCTTGGGAGTATATAGTTTGCTACTTACCTAAAAGATGGAAATCCTGAATCTCAGTCCTTTCTACTTATTGGAGTACTTTTGTTCTTCTCTCCTCCAATCTTTTTCTTTCCTTGCCTCCAAAGGTCTAAGGTTAAGATTTCCATTGACTTTCCTCTCAGCCATGCCCCTGACCTGCAGATCAACATTCACAATGAAAAACTAGTCCCAGGTGTCTTAGGTTATAAAGTGCTCAAATATTTAGAAATTGACTTGAAGTTAAGTTAGAGGTGAAGAATTTGATGGGTATTCCATGGTTTTGACTTATGGTAGCAATAAAAGTGGTGCCACTACAAATGATAATAGAGAGGTAGAGGAATAATTGAGATCTATGGAGAAGAAACACGTTTGGTTTATGACATCTTAATCTTGCTAGACAGGAAGTTGGAGATCAGATATGAAATATATTCTTGTTAGAAAAATTACTTCTCGGGTTTCAAGAGTTTGTTGCCATATGTTGCCCATGTTTCATTTTGATCCTGTTTAGCTCACTTTACTATAAGTTTGCAGAAGTATTCTCTCATTTTTTTGTGTGTGCATTTTGGGCCTTGTGGGCATAGGTAAAAGTAGTCGCGTAATCAATAATCATTTGAGAGATTATCCAGATAGATAAATTCATAAATGCTTTGTAGTATGTTGGATTGTATCTTCATAAATGATGTTAGTAAATGGTTGAGATTGTTCTTATCAGTTTGTAATTTTTTTGGAATTGTTTTTGTAATTGACTTTCTCCCTTCTACTTAAAAAAAAAATTTTTGTTTAAACAAAATTTTGAGTTCTAAATTCTATGCCTCCATCCCTTCCCTCCTCCCTCCCTGAGATAGTAAGCAGACAGATATAGGTTATACATGTACAATTATGTAAAACATTTCCATACTATTAATTTTGTTCAAAAAGACTTGAATTAAAGAAAAAATGAAAAAAAAATGAAAAATAGCATGCTTCAGATTATAGTAAATCAATATGAATTCTTTCTTTGGGAAAGGTAGATAGTATGTGTCATCTTTAGTTCTTTGGGATTGTCTTGCATCATTGTATAGCTGAGGATAGCTAAATCATTCAGTTCTTCATTAAACAGCATTGCTGTTACTGTGTACAACATTGTTCTTGTTCTGTTCACTTCACTATATGTCCTGATTGTCATTTTTCACAGCACAATAATGCCCCTTGACAATTGCAACTTGTTTAGCCATTCCCCAGTTGATGAGCATTCCTTTGACTTCCAGTTCTGAACCATCACCAAAAGAGCTGCTATATTTTTGTTCATTATATGTCCTTTTCCCTTTTTTAGATGTCTCTGGAATATAGATCTGATATTGGCATTTCTGAATCAGAGGAGGCATAGTTTTATAGTCCTTAAAATTGCTCTTCAGAATGGTTGGATCAATTTACAGTTCTACATCCCCTCCAACATCCAATATTTTCCTTTTTTTTTTTTTTTTTTGGTCATATTAACCACTTTGATAGGTGTGAGGTGGTACCTCTGAGTTGTTTTATTTTCAATTTCTCTGAACAAATGTGATTTACAACTTTTTTTTGGGGTGGGGGTGAGGCAGTTGGGATTAAGTGACTTACCCAGGGTCACACAGCTGGAAAGTGTTGAGTATGTTAGGTTGGATTTGTACTCATGTCCCCCTGACTTCCGGGCTGGTACTTTCTGTCTCAAAACATTTTTTTTAAATATGCCTGCAGAGAGCTTTGATTTTTTTTTTTTTTTTTTTTGGTCTGAAAACTGCCTTTGACCATTTATCAATTGGGGAATGACTTATATTTTTTATAAATTTGAATCAGTTCTAAATGTATTGGAGAAATGAAACCTTTATTAGAGATACTTGTTGCAAAAATTTTCTCCACTTTTCTGTTTTCCTTGCCATTTTGGTTACATTGGTGGTTTTTGTGTGTATAAAAACTTTTATATAATCAAAATTATTTTACATTTTGTAATGCTCTCCCTATTTTCTCTGTCCTAAATTCTTTCCATATCCACAAATCTTATGTATAAACTGTTCCATGCTCTCTTAATTTGCTTGCAGTATCAACATTTATATGTTGTTAATACCTTTTGTATTAATAATGACCTTTTCTTGTATATGGTATAAGATATATTGGTCTATCCAATGTCTGTCATACTGTTATCTAGTTTTCCAGCAGTTTTTATCTAATAATGAATTTTTGTTTCAAAAGCTTGGTTCTCTTTGGGTTTATCATATACTTGATTACTGTGGTCATTTACTATAATGGAAATTTGTATCTAATTTTTCAATTGATCTACCACTTTATTTCTTAGCTAGTACCAGATTGTTTTGATAAATACCACTTCACAATATAGTTTGAGACTGGCATGTCTAGATCATTTTGCTTTGCATTTTTTTTTCTCATTGGTTCCCTTGACATCCTTGAACTTTTGTTCTTTCAGATGAATTTTGTTATTATTTTCTAGCACTATAAAATAATTTTTGATACTTTGATTGGTCTGACCCTAAATAAATAGATTAACTTAGGTAGATTGTGTAAGTGACTTCTTAGGCAATAATTTCAGATTAACTATATTTTCAGTGATTTTATGAAGATGACTAATTAAAAAAATACCTGAATGCCTCTAAATGTATTGAAAACAGTGTCATGTGATTTTACTTTAAGCATGAGAAGCAGCATGGTACGGTGCCAGAGAGAAGTCTGATCTTAAAGTCAGGAAACTTTTAATTCAGGTTCTGTTTCTGCTATATGTACCGATAACCATAGTCAAATAACTTTGTGTTTCTGGTAGTTTCTTGTCTTTTTTATTTGTGTTTTGTGCTTCTGGTAGCTCCTAGAAGGTAAGTCTCTATTTATAGAGTTAATCTGGACCAGATATAAGATTTAAAAATCCCAATAAAATAAATAAATGTAGCAATATAATAGTAATAATAATAATAATAAATTTCTTTTTAAGGTTTTGAAAGAGGAAAGGATGATCTTTCTCAAAATAGAGAAGAGGCATCACATTCTATGTCAAAAAGCAAGGTAAGTTTTCTTTTGTCCCTAAAAGTATTTTTATGATATAATTATTCTCCATGTACAAGATGGCAGCAGTAGTATCGCTTATCAGTGGCCATGTGATATTATAGAGTTATGTATAAATTGACATGATTTGGTTTGTGACATTAAAAAAAAACCCATCCCATTCTAACCTATGATATTAAATATAAAAGAAATGAGATTCTAAAGCAGCCAATACCAAGTGGGAACAGGTTGCATTGAAATATGGAATATTTGTTATTTGGGGTGCATCAGAATGGGAACATTACTATCAGGCTTTCTGCATTTTGACCTTGAGTACATTTTTAGATCTTTTCTTAGTTGGCTATATTTTGTCCATGGAATTGCATATCTTTGCATCTTCAATTATTCATTTATCTACTTTTTTTTTTATTTTTCAAGGTTAACCTTAACCTACAAGAAGTGCTTTTTTGGCTATAGTGATTTTATTTTTAATATGTTATATTAATTTAAGGGCAAACTTTGATTGCTATATCAAATTTTCATTTCAGATCAAACTGAAATGATTATAAGAATGCATATTTTGATTCCATAAAAATCTGTCCTTTCATCCCAGTAGAGGTTTTTTTTCCTTCATTCTTTTTCTAAACTTGTTACCTTCACTTCAGAGAACAGTGTGGATTTTTGTAGCTTATTTTAATTATTATTTCAATTACAGAGATTTGGTTTATATGCCATTCCTCATTAGTATAGTGTAGAGCATAGTGAATGTAAATTGCTTTAAATACATTTATATTGATGGTTCTCAAAGTGTTGCATTAATTATACTTACACTTAAAACACATAAAATAATGTTATTTAGTTGGAGGTGGGTGGTGATGTGGTGTCAGAAAATAGTAGACTAAGAAGATGAATGATTTACTTGAAGTTAAAAAGCTCAAAATATAAATTGTACTTTTCGGGCAGCTAGAGCCTGGGTTAATATATTAGGAATAAAGTCTTTAAATTCTGAGATTATTTATTCATTTGATAGGCCTTAATCAAGGCTGACAAAATGTGAGACAGAGTGGAAAACCTAGCAACCCTTTATTGGAGGAAAAGAAGAGATAGGATGGTGCACACACATGCCAGTACTCATGAACTCTCTATTCTGTCATAATCTAGAAAGTCCTGCCAATTTGAGATCTAGAAACATTAAAATTTATGGTACTTCTTTAAAAATCTTTATTTTGACAAGTGATACGTTACTACTCCATTATTTTTTCAGAAATATCTAATGGTATTTCTACCTCTACAACATCTCTCAAATCTGACTTCTCTTTGTTTCGCATAGCAGACTACTGTGACTTAAATTAAGGCCACTCCTAATTTATTGCAGAACTGTTCTAATTGTTGTCTCTATCACAACTCTCTAATCTGTCTTCCACCTAGCTACCTAAAGATTTTTCTTCGATAAGTATTTTACCATATTATTCAATTAATTGAGTAACAGCCACTCAGGAACTCAGTGGCTTCCTCTTGGCTCTAATATAAAATATTAACTTATTCCTGTGTATGGCTTATAAAACCCTTTACAACATGCACCCAATTAATTTTTTCAGTTTTGTCATATATTCTTCTTCTTACATTCTACCATCCAGCCTAATTGACCTCCTTTCTCACACATGACTTTTTAAGATGCAGCTCAAGTACTTCTTGGTGAATCATTACTTAATTTCTTGTGTAGCAACTGCTAGTTGCTTAAATAAATTGTACTTTACTGTCTTGTATTTATCTTTTTTACATATTTGTATGTATGTGTTTTCTCTCCTGATGGATTATGAGTTCCATAAGACTAGGGATCTGAATATGAATCTTTACTTGATTGACTTATTTTATTAAAACTTGTAAAATCTAAGGTTAATTCAACCAAATAAAATAGGCATATCCATATTTATAGTAAAAAAAGAACAAAAAGGGACTGTACATGCTTCTTTTCTTTTTCTGTAAAAGTATAATGAAACAATTTAAATAATATATGTAGTAATATAAATAATATAATATGAACAATACAAAATATAAAGTTATAATTTAATATGTAACCTTCAGAGTTTTCCTACCTGTTTTCTTGTTTGTTTAAATTTCTGCTATCATACCATGATTTTGTGAGACTTTTTTCCAACCTTCCTTTCTCTTTTCCTTAAAGATAGCTGTCATGTCTTCTCTTTCTTCTCAACTCTAAGCTAAAATCCATTCCCTTCAGTCAGTACTCATTTATCATGATGTATAGGTCTCTCACTATCTGCTTACCATCTGGATGCTTTCTTAGACTTCATGTTCTTCAGAAATTCATCCTGCAAGATTAAATCAACTCTGAAACTCACACTTTCTCTGCATCCTGCTCTTGGGGCCCTTTCTTTCTCTGATTGTAGGAGGTGGAGAGTGAACATCAAAAAGCTCCTCCCAGATTTTCTATCCTTTAAAGATGTGTCAGCACAATCACCTCATTATTTCCCATCATAGCTGCAGGATTTCATTATGCTGTGTGTGTGTATTTACCCTTTCACTCTTGCTTCTTCCTACTCTTGCTTTTCAGCTTCTTTTTATATGTAATCTCCCCATTAGATTGTGAACTTCTTGAAGGCAAGAATTGCCTTTTCAGCTTTTATCCCTATTGTTAAGTACATTGCCTAGCACATATAATATATTTATGATCTATTAACTTGCTCTTAGTACTATTCCACTTAAGAACTGGAGATAAAAATATAGGCATTGATACACCAGAGCGAAGTCTCTTCATAATAGGATTATTTCCTTTATTCTGACTGTCATTTTTTTTTTAATTAAAGCAGCCTTTTTTTTTTTTTAAATTAAGGCAGCTTGGGGTTTTATTAGCTTTTTATTTTACTTTCATGTTGTATACCCTGTATGCCTTTTTGAGCTTGCACTTCACCCAAATCCCTAGATCATTTTTACATGCTACTAGCCTTTTATCTTGTACTTGAGAAAATGATTTTTAATTAATAGAATTTCTGTTTGAGATATTTTTGTTAGCTTTATTATATGATAAACATTTATTTTACTTGTAAACTAAAAAAATTCAGTTCAAAACTTTCATTTTTCCTGAGACATTTAGTGAAGGTGGTTATAAAAATCTGTATACTGTGAGGTACTCCCCTGATTTTCTGGTGTAGCAAATCAGTCAAAAAAAAAGTATCTTAGATTTGTCTGATATAATATGTGATTGATAAAGTAGTACTACTTTCTTCTTTGTTTAGATGTTCACACATTATTTTTTAAATAATTCTAGAATATTTTTAAGAACTTGTCACATTATTTAGTTGATTGTTTTGTAATTTCATATTTCCATTTTTGAAAATCTAATGCCTTTCTGCAGTTATGGCTTCTCTTTTTTTCCCATTAATTCTCAAAGATCACACTAATGGCTGAGCCAGACGTATATATTAGTTTTATCAGTATCTTGGGATTTAGTTTTTAAGATATGAACTCTTTAAAGTAGCCAGAAGCTCTTACTGTTTATTTACTTACTTCATTTTCAGTTCCCTATTATTTTTTTTGTCGTATATATTTTAAAATTTGAATATAATTGTTTTTGTACAAAAACTGACGCAAATAAGAGATGGATAGTTATGCCTTATGTATGTTATTCGATTTTCTCTTTTCATATGCCCTAAGCAATGTTCTCATTCCTAATCCTTCATTTTGTCTTCAATATACTGTTCACATATAAGGTGTCCCAAAAGTTTTAGCATATTTAAAGGAAAGACTTTTTAGGACATCTTGTATTTTCTTTTTCTTTCATTGTGATTCTTGGCTATGTTCCTGACATTATTATATATTTCTGAATATTTATAACATCATTCACTGGGCCAAACAAAATTATCATCTTAAAGAATTGAAGTAATTGGAGGTTGTTGTCACCTGAGATTGCCTTGATAGAGCCAGACCAAATGAGTTTGCAGGCTTTATATGGACCAGAGTCAGTCATTCTCCACCTGAGCTCTATTAGATTTTAGTACTCAATAACATGGGATTTTTTTTTTCTTCAGAAGCAATCAAGAATGGGGGGAATGTGGAAGGAATGGTCTGTTACAATTGTGTTATTGACTAAGATCATGTAATAGTCCTCTGGTATGCTAGTTCTTATATCTTAGAGGTTATTAGCAATCCCTGGAAGGTACTGGAGTGTGATGATAATCATTGGAAACCCAAATGTCTGGCTTTAGATATTTATTTAGCTGTGTATCCTCAATCAGGTCACTTAGTTTTATATCTCCTTCAATTTCTTCATCTGTAATATGTGGATAGTAAAAGGTGGATATGGAATAACCTCCCTCCCAGAATTGTTGTGAGCATCAAAGGAGAGATTAAAATCATTAAGTGCTTGGTGCAGTGCCTGGAAGCACATAGTAAGTGCTGTATAAATGTTAACCATCATCATCATCATTTAGAGTTGTGGGTAGCAAAAGTCACTTCCTCATCTCTATATGTAGATTATATTTGAATCTGACTCATAGACTAAATAGATCCAAAGTAGAAATAGTTTTGATTTCTTTGTCTAAATTGTCCAACATTCAAGTATGCCTTCCTTTTGGCTTACTTAAAAGCAATTTTTAAGCAAGAAATAGTTTTGTCTCCTTTTAGATAATAAGTAACAGATGTACTGTTGATATCATCTAAGTCAGTGGCAAACATTTATTAAACACCAACTATGTAGCCTTTCACTATGCTAAGTACCGAGGATACAAAGAAAGGCACAATATAGCTATGTTGGACCAAGCTTTTAGAAGGAACTTTTTAGAGTTGCATTTCTCTTTTTAATAAAGCTCAGGCTGTATTTTTAAAAAGTGAAAGGAGTTGATTGTTTGAATAGATCTATTTTAAATACTGTGTGGTTCTTGTGGACGAGCTGAATTGGCACATTCCATAGTTGCTCCACAGAAAAACATTTAAAAAGTGAAGCAAACATTTTGTTAAACTGTTTATCTCTACCAGTGTTAGTGTACTATTGAGTTTCAAGACTGACAGTTAAACAACTTATCAAGATTGCTTTTATTCCTTGAAAGGCTAAAATTTACATGACATTTCTTTTCAACTTCTTTTGGAAAGAAATATAGAAAATGCACGAAATGTGTTGTTTACCTTCATAACTTATCAAATGAGACTCCTTGGTTGAAGTAAGTTATGAATGATTGTTTAAAAACACATTGTACACAAAAATAACTTTCTTCTTTCATGGGTACTTCTGTATATCATTGCATTAAATGGATTTAGTTTTATTCTGTATTTAGAAATTATTTTAAGGTTCTGTATGATCATGAGTGCTAAATAGAAAGATTTCAGTAGTCTTATTCTTCTGTTCATTTTTCTGTAATTACAGTCTGAATCCAAACTTTATAATGGCTCAGAGAAGGACGTTTCATCTTCAAGCAAGCTCACCAAAAAGGAATCTCTTAAGGTGAGCCAATTTTTAGTATGATTTTGTTTTAACTAACTCCTAAAATCGACTGAAAAAACCTTTCTGAGTTTTCTGTTTGACCTTTGGGGTACCTTTAGGTATCTTAACAGGCACTTGTTCATATGAGACATAAATTCAGTTCTAATCTCTCTCTTGAATTTCAATCTCCGGGAATCATCTGCATAGAGAAGATAGTTGAAACCATGAGTGTTGATTACCAAGCAAGATAGTATAGAAGGAAAAAGAATCTAAAAAGTATAATATAGAGACTTGAGGGATATTTCTGCTTGGTGGGTTTACCTTGCATGAAAATTCTTCAAAGGATAATGAGAAATGGTTAGATATAGAGGAGGAGAAGGCAATATCACAAAAGGCCAGAAAGAAGAGCATATTCTGAAGGAGGTAATCAATAGCATTAAAAACTACAATGAAGTCAAGGAAGATCAGGTTAGAGAAAAGGCTATTAGCCTTGGCAATTAAGTAATTTTCAAGAGGGCAGTTTTAGTTGTATGATGAAATAGAAGGTAGGTGGCAGAATGTTTGAAAGCAAATAATTCCTTGGTCTAGCAGGGGTACTCAACATCAAGTGTACCTGAAACTGGGAAGTACAAATGTGTGGAACAGGAGCAAACATCTCTATATCCAGGCCCTTTTCTTGGAGTCAGAGTAAAAGAGATTCTGTGTGTGTATGTATATGTGTGTGTGTGTGTATGTATGTATATATGTGTGTGTGTGTGAGAGAGAGACAGAGACAGAGAGACAGAGAGAATATGAGAATGTGATGGTATTCCCTTTCCCACTTCAGTTTATGATGCTTACACTATGAGTGAACTACATGCAGGAGAGAGAACTATCCCAGTTTGAGTAGTTTATTCACAGTTTATTCAATTATGCAGCCAGTGATGCAAGGCAAGGTTCAAACATGATAGGTGATCTGGACATGCTTCAAAGGCATTTATTATCTCTCCCTCATACAAGCACTTATCTCTTCCTCTCATTCCTCAAGTGTCTCCCTTCCCCCATTAAACAATGGGGGGGTGCAAAGTCCAACAAAACAAATCTTCATCTTAGCCAAGTACAAAAAGGGCGTATTTCATTTTGCATTTTAAGTCTTATCACAATCATTTTGGCAGGAAGTACCATCAAAGCCCTTTTGATTAGATATACAAGACAACTGCTGAATACATTTTTATCAACTTCCATTAGGTATATTCTATCTATATCTTAGAATTTGTCATCCTTGTATTGTAGGCTGTGGCCTAGAGATACAAATCCGGGCCTCAGGTACCCCTTTCATCTTTTTCCTTCAAGGCCACATTAAGAAAAACAAATGGCTGCCTCAATTCTCAGGTCAAGGAATTACCAGCTACTATTCTCTTTTTTCTCTCACTCTTACTGGATTGTCTTTATAATTATCTAAATTGTCCTGCTTTTCTTTGAACCAGGAAGTAGAAATTGTTTTTCATACTTTTTCTCAGTTGCTCCAAAATTGTTAAATTTTTTCTCCACATTTGATGTTTGACCTACTTACATAGTCCAAACTACAAGTACTTTACACAATTTTCTTTTTCTCATTTTGCCTAAACCTTACTCTATCTCCTAAAATTTTCTTCCACAAAATCTTGATAACTGAATACCTCAATAGAAATTTCATATTTGGAGATGATAGAAATGGTAATTTCTCTTTTGAACTTAATAACTAATTATTGATTTAGGATCAAGGTTTTTCACTTTTTTTCTTCACTCAGAAATGAGTGCTGGTAGGTTACTCAGAAAGCCTTCAGAAATGCAGAGCTGATACTGAGAGGATGAAGTTAGATTTGTTCAAAGGGTCTTACCTGTAGATGAATTGAGGGATTCTAGCCCATTGTGTTTTACTCTGGGTTTAGGAAAAAGTGATTCCTCCCTTTTGTCAGATAGATGATATGACTATAAATAATTATTTTTGACCCAAACTGAATGATCAGAGTCACATTCCCCCATACTGTCATTAGAAAACATCTACTTCTCATTATAATAATCATTCTCTCATTAATTATTAACTAGTGAGATTTAATTTCCACCCTTAGGAACATGCATTCTTATCAGGGCATGTAAGTGTTGAATAGATTCCATGAGGTATGTTTGGTCTAAGAGAGATGGCCAGATTTCGTTCCTTTTATTAATGCTCTGCCAGTGTTATTATTAAAATGATTATCCAGAAACTCAGACTTTTTATAAATCCTTAGAGGGATCTTATAAAAAGAATATAGTGAGTTCCATTTTGGAAGTGGTGAGTTTCCATACATTTATATGAAGTTCACATGAATATGTATAGCAAATAGTTTATGATGTGAGCCTGGATCAGAGGAGAGAGATTAGCAGTTAAATAAGTAGATTGCTTAGATCACTAATACAGAAAATATAGTCAAAGAAATTGAGATGTCCCAGTATAAAAAATCTGAAGGATAGATTTTAATCCTGAAAGGATGACAGATGAATGTGGTCAGATAAGTAGGAGAAAGCAGTTTCTAGGAAAAAGTATTCTATAGTGTGAAAAGCTATAGTAGTCAAGAGGAATAAGGACTGAGAAAAGGCAAACATTGATTGGCTTACTTTTTAACTTTGATGAGAGCTGTTTATCAAATGCCAGAGCATTGCAAGACATTGTAAATTGAGTGAGAGGTGAAAAGGTAAGGCAGACTGTGTATGTTGAATCCTGATCCTTTCTTTTTTACCATCTAATTTCTCAATCAGTATTCCTTGCTTCTCCCAAGTGCAATGCATCCTTTTCTCATGCTTCCATGATAGATGATGTAATCTTTCTGTGGACATGTACTGGAATGCCATAAGGAGAGATTGGAATGCTTTTTGCTCCTAAGTGCCTTTCCTTTCTCTGCATCTTTCAGTATTTTTTCTTTCAAAGTATATGCATTTCATTTGTGCCACTTTTAACTCATCTTTGTTGCTGTTATCAACCAACCTCTAGGTGATTTCCCAGATTTTCAGTGATTTAAACATCTAGCTCACAGTCTTCCTGTTTGCTCTCTGACTTAAGACTACCTTTGTACCCTTGCCTAATACTATTTCATTTAATGTATTTTATTTATACTCTACTCAACCTGAAATACTCCTTTTAGTTTGATGCATAATAGTTCCCACTTTTTTGGAAAACAAAGTTTTGTTCAGTTGTTGCTTTTGGAATGGCATATCTTTCCCATATTTCTCCATAGTCGTCGTTTTCTCTTGCTGAATTCTCCTTCAGCATTCAATTTAAATGCCACTTTCTCTATATAATGACTTTACTTTGTTTTATTTTTATGTTTTTAAAGATATTTTTCTTTTAAAATTTTTTTTCATTTAATAGTATTTTTTTCTAATTATATATAAAGGCAGTTTTCAGCATTTGCTTTTTTTTTTTTTTTTTGACCTTTGCAAAAACTTTTTTTTTCCCCAAGCTTTTCCCCTCCTTCCCCCCAACCCCCACCCCTAGATGACAGGTAATCTAATACATGCTAAATAGGATAAATTATATGACAAATACAATACATGTATACATATTTATACAGTTATCTTACTGCACAAGAAACATCAGATCTAGAAAGAGAAGAAGAAAAAACAACCTAAGAAGGAAAACAAAATGCATGGAAATATTCACAGAAAGTGTTAAAATGCTGTGTTGTGGTTCACTCTCAGTTCCCACAGGCCTCTCTCTGGATGTATATGACTATCTTCATCTCTGAACAACTGGTTTGAATCACATCATTGTTGAAGAGAACCATGTCCATCAAAATTGATCATTGTATAGTCTTGTTGCTGTGTATAATGTTCTCCTGGTTCTGCTGATTTCACTCAGCATCAGTTCATGCAAGTCTCTCCAGTCCTCTCTGAAATCCTCCTGCTGGTCGTTTCTTACAGAACAATAATATTCCATAACATTCATATATCATAATTTATTCAGCCATTTTCCAAATGATGGGCATCCTTTCAATTTCCAGTTTCTTGCCACTACAAAAAGGGCTGCCACAAACATTTTTGCACATGTGGGTCCCTTACCCTCCTTCAAAATCTCTTTGGGATATAGTCCCAGTAGAAACACTGCTGGGTCAAATGGTACAGCATTTGCTTTTGTAAGATTTTGAGTTCTCTCTCCTTTCTTTCTTCCCCTCTCCAAAAGTCAGCAAGCAATCTGATATAGGTTATACGTGTACATTCATTTTAAACATATTTCCATATTATTTGTGTTGTAGAAGAAAAATCAAAGCAAATGGGAAAAACTATAAAGAAGGAAAATAATAAAAAAACTAAAATAGTATACTTGGATCTGCATTCAATCTTCATAGTTTTTTCTTTGAATGCAGATGGCATTTTCCATCCCAAGTCTATTGAAATTGACTTAGAGAGGAAGGATTCTCGGAAGATGGCAGAGTAGGTTAGTAAATTTCATCCTCTTCAGATATCCCCTACAAATATAACAAATTTGCCTCAAAGGAACACAGATTGGTGAGAAATCAGGAAGACTTGGGACAGGACAGGGATCCTTGGGTACAATTCTAGAAGATTTGAAGAAAGATCCTGGGCCAGGGATTAACCTGTGTAAAGTGCAAACACTTCCAGGCCAGCTCCACAGAAACAGCTAATGGGGAGCTAATGGGGCTAATTGGTTTTGGCTGGAGCCTCTGCAGGAAGCAGAAACTTTCATTTCCTGGATTGCATATAAAGTCTAAGTTTGAGTCCATGAAGACTGAGGAAACCTTGACTAATAGGAATGCCAGGCCCAATGGGGCTGCAGAGATAAGGCCCTGGGCAAGAAAGAACCAATATCTAGTGGGTGCAGAGGTAGTGGCCAGGGACAGTGCTGGCTCTGGACACTTGCAGGATTGTGAAAGTCTTGGTTTGGGGTTCCTAGTCATGGGAGAAAGCTGAAGTGAAGCTAGAGGTATCATCCTCCCATCCCTCCATTAGAGGTGTTTACACTAATACCTCTTATTAAAAATAAAAATAATAATAATAATAAAATGAACTGGCTAAGAAGAAAGAATAAAACCATAGAAACTTACTTTGGGAACAGGGAAGACCAGGGTTCATCTTCAGAGGAGGACACTGAAGTAAAGAAAACTTCTGCCCCAAAGAGTAATATGAAATGGCTCTCTGCCCAGAGTGAATTTATAGAAGAACTCAAAAAAAGAATTCAAAAATCAAATGGGAGACATTTAGGAAAAACTAAAAAAAAGAAAAAAAATTCCAAGAAAAACAAGATTATGGGGAAAAAAGTTAAATAGAAAAGGAGATAAAGAGTCTCAAAGATGAAAATAATTCTTTGAAAATTAGAATTGGGCAAAGGGAAGCCAGTGAAGCTATGAGAGACCAAGAAATAACAAAACAGGTAATAAAGAATGGAAAAAATAGAACAGAATGTGAAACATCTTATAAGAAAAAAAATGACAGATTTGAAGAACAGGTCAAGAAGAGGAAATATAAGAATAATTGAAAGTTGTGACCAAAAAAAAAAAAAAAAGAACCTTGACACAATAATGCAAGGAATAATCCAAGAAAATTGTCCTTGAGTGTTACATGAGAAGAAAGTAAAAATAGAAAAAATCCACCTATCATCACCTCAAAATAGATCCTTTGTGGAAAACATATAGGAATATTATTACCAAATTTCAAAACCCCCAGATCAAAGAGAAAATTTTTAAAGAAACAAGAAAAGAATTCAAATATGCTGGAGTTACAATTAGAATTGTACCAGACTTATCAGCAGCCACAGCAGAGACCTATGATCTTATAGTTCCTGTAATCATTATACCTACAACCAAAAGAACTAGGCTAAAAATATCATATCCAGCAAAATTATCTATAATATTATTGTATGAGAAAAAATGGACATTGAATAAATTGGCAGATTTTCAGGATTTTCAACCAAACTCAAACTTAATAGAAAATTTTAACATATGAGAGCCAATATCAAAAATCAATTTCAAGGAAATCAACATGGAAAAGTGTTTTTATTTACATGGGAAGTGTATACCATATGTTTAAGATTGACATCAACAATAAGGTAACCCAAAATAAAGATTGGGACAGAGTAAGGTGAAAATAGTAGAGGGGCAGAGGAAGAATAGACACAGAGCCATTAGAGAGGTGAGGAAGACTTGTAGTTCTGAAAACCCACTCACTTTGAGAATGGGTTAAACTATACATATATACTATGAAGGGGGTATAGCAAAATCTGTAAAGAAATAGGGGGGGAGGGAATGGGTGAATAGGGAAGCAGAGGGTGAGGGAAGAAGACAAGGGACGGATCCTTGGGTGTAGGACGATTTATTAAAATAGCAAGGCAAATTAAGGAGCAGAATTAAAGCAAAGAGTCAGCAGAGATAGGAAAGATATGTGTGTGTGCGTATGTGAATGTGTGTGTGTGTATAATGTACATATCTACATATGTATACACAAATACATCTTTTCTTAATTATTGGGGGTATTGGGAGGATGAAAGGGGAAAAATAAAGTTCACAGCAGAGAACAAAAGAACAATTTATAAGGAAGTAAAGAAAAGATGAACATGTATATAATTTCTTCTGTATTAGTAGAAGAATATATACTTTCTTGAAGTATTAATTTGTGATATATTTTGAATCCTCTCATATATTCTGCTGGACACATGACAATGTTCTCTTTTGTTTTGTATTTCTTTGCTGTTTTTCTTTTTTCTTATTCTGTTTTTGTAAATAAAATATATTTTAAAAAAATTATGAGAGGGAGAAAAGGAATTGAGTTGTATTGTGGAGAAGAGTTAAGTCTATCAATGTTGATATGACCAATCTTGCTGTTACTGTGTATAGTATTCTCCTGGTTCTGATCAGTTCGTGTAAGTCTTTGCGGACTTTTCTGAAATCAGCCTGTTCATCATTTCATTTATAACTATAACTATACCTATACCTATACTTATAACTATACATATATACAGCCATTTCTCAGTTGAAGGACATACACTTGATTTCCAATTCCTTGCCAGTCCAAAAAGATCTGCTACAAACATTGCGTCCTTTACCTTTTTTTAATGTTGCTTTTTTAATTTTGGGAGGGAAGTACAATAAACAAGCACTTACTTTTCTCTCCCACCTATTACCCTTACTGGAAGAGAAAGGGAGGAAAAACAACCCTTGTAACAAATATGCATAGTCAAGTAAAACAAATTACCTTACTGACCCTATCAAAAACATGAAAAGAATGTCTCATTTTGCATTATGAGGAAATGGATAGCATTCTTTCCCATTAGGTCTCTGGAAGCATGATTGATCATTGTTATTAATACTTTCAGACTTGTTTATTTTTAAGTGTGGTTGTTGCTTTATGAACTGTTAGCTCATTCTGCTCACTCCCCTTTGGATTAGTTCACATACTTTTTGAAGTTTTTTCACTCCTTACACATAGAAACATTTAACATGGCAGTTAAGAAAGGATCTTTTGTTTTATTTTAATTTATTTTAATTTCCTTTATATGGATAATTATGCACATCTTGTTTTTTATTTTATTTTAATTCCCTTTATATGGATATTATGGACATCTTGTTTTTTTCTGCTAGATTTCAGGTTCCCCTCTGTCCACTGCACTATCTCGCTGCCCCTCCTAGATTATAAACCTCTTAAAAGTAGAAGTCCTCTCTTCTTTTCTAATAGGCAGAACTATACACGCATAAGACAGGTAAAGTTTTTTTTCCCCTGAGGCAATTGGGGTTAAGTGACTTGTCCAAGGTCGCATAGCTAGGATATATTAAGTGTCTGAGGTCAAATTTGAATTCAGGTCTTCCTGACATCAGGGCTGGTGCTCTATCCACTGGGCCACCTAGTTGCCCCTAAAACGTAATTTTTTTTTGCTGTTACTTAAAGGTATTTGGTATGATCCAGTTTAATACTTAGGATGTCCCAAAATTCTTGGTGCAACTTTAAGTATAAGTAACTTAAAATGTATAGTAGACTTAAGTTTTGCTATAGAAGAGTTTACTGCAATGGGGAGAAATGAGAAAGAGAGAAATGAGAAATAGAAATAGGCATTTCTAATAGTTTAGGCATGAGGTGATGAAGAGAAGCTTCTAGGAGAAATGCTGTGAGATAGAATCAACAAGACCTGGTAACAGATTTAATACATTGGGTGAAAGAGAGTGAGGGTGGCACGTAAGTTGTAAATTTGGGTAAAGTGGTGGGGAAGATTGTGGAAAGAAAAAACTTTACTGCTCTATAAAAGTGCATGTCTGATTTTAAAGTCATATTTGACCATATCAACCCTCTATTCAAGTAACTTCTGAGCTTCTGAGACAGGCCACCAGTTTCACCATCCTTTGAAAGCACATAGATGCTTAATAAATGCTTCCTGGCCACAACCCTTTCAACATTGAAGGTAAACTTGTAGAATTAAATTCTGTAAAACAGAAAAGAAAAGAAGTCTGACCAAGATAATAGAAACAATTCTCCTTTTTATTTTTTTACAAATATTCTGTCCTTTCTGTTAACTAAACTGTTAGCCCAGTACTGTAATTTATTACCAATAAAGCTCATGAATGAGAGAGGCTGAATTTTAAAAGAAATCTGTGCATGCAGAATTTTTTTTAAATTTTATTTTATTTGCAAAACATATGTATGGGTAATTCTTCAACATTAACTCTTACATAGCTTTCTGTTACAGATTTTTTCCCCCAACTCCCCACCCCTCCCCTAGATGGCAGGATATCCACTACATGTTAATTATGTTAAAATACTTGGCAAATCGAATATATGTATACATATTTCCTAACTTATCATTGTTGTGCAAGAAAAATCGTATCTACACAAAAGACATATTAGATAAAGGAAACACAATGTAAGCAAACATCAATCAAGAGTATGAGAATGTTATGTTGTGGTCCACATTTCACATCCCTTTCTCTGGGTGTATATGGCTTTCTTCAGTGAACAATTGGAAGTGGTTTGAAACATTTCATTGTTGAAGAGAGCCATGTCCATCAGAATTGATCGTCATATAGTATTGTTGTTCATGCAGAATTTTTAAATAACATTTTATTGTCATATCTCGTTAACTTTACAAATGTCATTTTATCCAGGTTTGCTGTTGGGAAATTTTTCTATGTTGGTAAATTTGTTGTGGTTAAAAGATTAAATAGAATATAATTGCAAAATTATGTTAATATTTCTTTTACAGATTACCTAATAAGTGACTTATTTATGAAGGTAAAATCTTGGTGATATGTTAAATGAATGAATAAATATGATCAAGCCAAGGTTTGTATTTACTTTGTTCTGACTTTTAGGCTTAGTAGACAACCCTGATTTTCCTTAGGAAAGAACACTAAACTGTAGACTGTTGGAACATAGGTTTTTACTCTTACTCCTGCTTTTTTCTAGTCATATGGCTCTCAGTGACTTAACCTCTTTGGGAGTCAGTTAATCTTGATTGTAAAATAAAGGTGACTGATCATATCATCTGTAAGATCTCTTCTAGTTCTAAAAGTTCTTTGAGTCTGAGATTCAGGAATCCTAGGTGTTTGAAAAGTTTTCATCCCACAATTTACATCTTACAATGTGTGACTTTTCAGAGTTTTGCTCTCTTTCATGAAAATATCATATCTTTATTTTTTATTCTTTCTTTAAAACTAGGTACAAAAGAAAAATTATCGAGAAGAAAAGAAGAGAGCCACAAAAGAATTACTAAGTACAATCACAGATCCTTCAGTTATTGTTATGGCTGATTGGCTGAAGGTCAGAGTTTGTATTGAACCTAGAATTTTAAGTTGTTTGATATTTATTTCCTGGAATCAAATATATCCAATAACACAGCATAGAAATAAACTCTTAGACTGTTTATTGTTTTCTTATTTGGCAATAAGATTTAAATATGCACAGGAATTAGTTGAAAAGTGGTTTGGGTTTATGTGAGATTTTGTGAATTTGTGAACAGCATTTTTATCATAGCATGGCTAGATTTTATATTTGTTTTGGTAAAAAAAATTAACAAATATAGTAACTAAAATTTAATATGCTCTCTTTGGTTTGAAAAATACTTTGTAAATATTAGCTTACATGTTCTTTAAAATAAATTTGGGGGATAGATACTATAATATTCTTACTTAATAGATGAAGAAACTTAGTCTGGAGAAATTAAGTGACTTGCCCATGGTCACAATATTTGGGTGAGCATTATTTGAATGAAAGTGTCAGAATCTCAGGATCAATACAGCTTAAAGGAACATAAAAAGTCATTTAATTTGATTAATACTTGAAAGAGAAACTTCCCTTTAATAAACCTGGCAAATGGTCATACATTGCTTGAATATGTCCAGGGATATATTCTCCATACCCCATAACTTTACAAGGCTGGAAGGATATTCCACTTTTAGACAGCTCAAAATTGTTACTAAAATTTTTCCTTGTATCTCTCCTGACTTATTAAGTCCAGTGCTTTCCCCATTTTGCCACGCTGTTCTAGTATATAGTTATCCTTAACTGAAAGAAGTCAAAGAAATTTAAAACTTGTAATCCAGAAGCCAGAGCTGTGATTTGTTTCTGATCTTTCCCTTTATTCATTTCCTCCACCACTTTTCTGTCATTGTCATGGATTCTGTGTGTAGGGCGTGGGATCAGAGTTCATTCAGATCCAGTTCTAATTTGGAGGGTAGTCTTGGATGATTCTAAGGAGCCCCCAGAACCTGTTTCTTAGAAATCAGCCCTTTCTCCCCTTTTTCCTGTTATGTATTAAGAACTGTAGTTTCAAACTCACCCAGAGAATAGTGACTGCTAAAGTCTTGACCTTAATTAGATTTCTTCTGGATAATTTAGAATCAGGCTATCTACTAGAACCATAGAGCAGCGTGATCTAAATCTTCTGGTTTCCCCAGACCTTTTTTACTGATCTAGTTCTCTTGTGAGATCATACATATATACATATGTATGATCTCACAAGTATATTATTTCTAACTCTAAACTATGACCTGCATTCATCCATCATTGCCTTTATTCTTTACTAATCATTTGCCCCCAGGTCCTCATGCCAGTATATTCTCTGGAAAACCTCATCTCATCCATTCTCTTCTTTCTGTTCTCTTGTGTGTATATACAGTCTGCCTGAAATACATATTTATCTTTCTTTGGCTCAGGTACCTCCTACTTCAGTGTAGAGCTTAATATTGACCTCATTGTAGAAGAAAATAGGAGTAAGCCATAGATTAACAGGGATGGCGTTTTTTACATGGATAGAGATACTTGAGAATTGAACTTCATTACATGCACTCCTTGAGCCATGGAAAAGTAGTATTATTATGCAAGTAAGCATTGATAGGAAAACATTTAATGCATTTTATCCTTTTCCTATAGTACTGAGCCTTTTGAACATATACATCTGATGAGAACAGAGAAAGATTCAAGTTTAATGTCTAATTTTAAAATTTAACTTGGGTGTAATCCTTAAGTATAAAAACCACCTAACCTTTAAGTATAAAAATCTCATTGCTGAGCAACAGAGTATCTAGTATCTTAATTTTGCTGAGTTGTTTAATTTCAAAAATTAAAATTTAAAACATTGTTTCTTTTATTTAAACATGCATATACTGTCATATAACTTGCATCCAATATATTTCATGAAATAAGAAATTAGAAATTTGTTTTTCTATAGATTTTTTACATTTGTTTTTAATATTTTACATTTGATTTTTTGCAGATTCGTGGTACACTTAAAAGCTGGACCAAACTTTGGTGTGTGTTGAAACCTGGAGTGTTGCTAATTTATAAAACCCAAAAAAATGGTCAGTGGGTTGGAACAGTGCTTCTGAATGCCTGTGAACTTATTGAGCGGCCATCCAAAAAGGATGGCTTCTGTTTCAAACTTTTCCATCCTTTGGAACAGTCCATTTGGGCAGTTAAGGTAAGAATGAAGCTGGTATTTACACCAAAGATGGGAATTAAACTTCTAAGAATAGTGTTGAACAGATATCAATATGTAAAAATTCATTTAATGATTATTTTTATTATTACTTCCAAATTCCTACTTGTCGATTTTAAATATACATTATATATTTCTCATTGGAAATATTCTTCATGGCCCTCCAATATGGCTTCTTTAGTCTGCCTTAGAATCTAAATTGAAATTCATTCAGTTTTCTCCTACTCATATTACTTCTCTATCTTTCCTTTACATTTATAGATTCGGTAAGAAACAACTATAACGACACATTGATGAATGCAGGAAAGTTTTTATTTTACATTTTAAAAAAATTTAAATTCATTTATTTAATATTTGTCCTGGTTACATTCAAAATATCTTTTTTTTAACATTTGTTTTTAAGATCTTTGAGTTCCAGATTTCCTTTATCCCCACTCACAATTAAGAAATCACATTTGAAGTTAGGCAAGGAAATGAAGATCTTCCACCCTAATTAAAATAAAAACCTTCAAGAAAAATTAAGTTAAAAATAAACAGAGAAATAGAGTAACAGAGAATGCTTCAATCTGTATTCAGACACAATCAGTTCCTTCTCTGGGTATGATTAGGATTTTTCCTCATAAGTCCTTCAGTAGTTGTGGATGAATGTACTACTGAGAGTAACAAAGTTGTTTACAGCTGGTCATCCCAGAACATTGCTATTAATTTATATACAATATATTGTACTTTATTCATGGAGGACTTTACAAGCTTGTTTTTTTTTTCCCCCTGAGAGTATCCCGCTCATCATTTCTCAAAGAACAATAATATTCCATCAGAGAAACTTGCTTCAAAATTATTTTTACAGTTACTATTGCTAATTGTATTTGTCCCCATTTATTTTCTCTCTTTTACCCTGTCCCCAACAGTTGTTCTTCAAACAGTAAACATATACTATGTTCAGAACAATATGACTAATATACTGGAGATATGTTGACAAAAGAATTATTATCTATTCTTAAGGAGCTTACTTTTTACTAGAAGGTATACTAGGATATCTTCTACTATACTATATTATATTATACAAGGATAATTGATATTTGAGAGTGCTAACAACGCATTATTGTCATAATAATAATAAGTAGTAGTAAAACTTTATATGTTTTAGGCTTTGTCAGCAGCTCTCAAATTGCTTTTCCCTTTATCTTATTTAATTTTGAAAGTCCTTTTGAGCCCAATTCTTATTTTTCTTGGAGGCTTTGGATGTGGGAGTTTGACTTTGTTATCTTCTGAGTGTGTGTTTTGATCTTCCTTGTCAACATAATAACTTTAAATGACCAGAAACTTTTTTATTTTCTGCTCATTTTCCTAGTCTTTTATTACTCTGCTTTTAACTCTTTGTTAAAGTAGGGCTCTGTTTCAGAATGGAAGATGCATTGTCCCAAGCTTTGGGAGTTTTGTGCACTTTTTTCAGAAATTCTTCTAGGAATCTGACCACATGCACTCTTCTCTGCCCTGGAGCTGTTAGGGGTATCTCTGTCCCATGTAGCTGTAAGATCTAGTGTTCTGGTTGGGGCTGGGACTGCTCACCAGACTTTCACTTTGTTGCCACAGACTCTCTCCACTGACCTTCTGAGTCCTCCCTGGTGTTCCCAGGATGAGAGGTCCAGAAGCCTCCTGCACTGCTACTGATTCAGAAGTCCTACCTCACTGACACTGGGGTGTGGGAGGGAGCTGTTGCTGGGCTGGGCCTGCACTGGGATTGCATGCTAGGCTCCCACTTTGGTTCCACAGACCTTTTCTGCTGACCTTCCAGGTCCTCTTTGGTGTCTCTGGGCTGAGAGGTCTGGAAGCTACCAGTATTGGTCGCTGATTCAGAGATTGGGCCTGGGTCTAGGTTGAGTCTGGATTTGGGACTGTAATAGGGCCCTGTACCGGGATTGCACACTGGGTTCTCACACGGGTGTCACAGATCTTTTCTACTAAACTTCTAAGTTGCCTTTAGCTAGAAAATGCTCATCTCTGTCTTTGGGGTGGGGCGGGGGGGAGGTTCTGATGCTCTAAAATTTGTTTAGAGTCATTTAAAGGAATTTGGAGCATTTTGGGGGAGATGTTGGGCAAGTTCCTGCCTTTACTCTCTGCCATCTTGGCTTTGCCTCTTTATTTTACATTCTTGCAAGAATGGGTGCCTCTATATTTTTTTGAAACTGTAAAGGGAGCATTTTATTTCCTATCCTGAAGTGCAAGTCCCTCCGTTAATTCACCATTAATTGGATGTTATGGAAGTTACAAAATGTGAATCTTCAATCCTCATGACATAGCCAGTCCCTGCTCCCAAGGAGCTTGCATTCTTCTTCTTCTTCTTCTTCTTTTTTAAAGTAAAGCTTTTTATTTGCAAAACATATGCATGGGTAATTTTTCAACATTGGCCCTTGCAAAGCCTTCTGTTCCAAATTTTTCTCTCCTTCCCCACACCCCCTCCCCTAGATGGCTAGTAGTCTAGTACATGTTAATTATGTTAAAATATATGACAAATCAAATATATGTATACATATTTAACAGTTATCTTGCTGCACAAGAAAAAAACAATCTACAAAGGGAAAAAAAAAACAAAACAAAAACCTGAGAAGGAAAACAAAATGCAAGCAAACATCAACAGAAAGCATGGAAATGGAGATTATATTTTTATGGGGGAAAATAACCTAAGAAGATTAAGGGTACAAAGCCCAAAGGGCTCCTTTTCAAATCTAAGACCATCAGCCCTAATACATTTTTTTGATGTCCTTGTGGGTCTCAGCTTCCCATTTTGTAGGTTTCAATTTTGTAATTTTGTTTCAATTCTCCAATTTAATTTTTATAACTTTGTGAAAGCTAAATCCCCATCCAATTCTCACAATTCCCTCTCTTTTTTTTATCCATAATTTCATTTCCCCATCCTTTTCTAATCCCTCAAATTTGGCTAATACTTTTTACCTTCCTCGTCATAAAAGTCTGTTATACCCTGCACAATTTTGCTTACACAGGATAGTTTCAGCAGCTTCTGTTGTGAAGGTCAGGATGATGATTGCTATTTCTTGCTATTTTCTTTACTTTAATTAGTCACTTCACTGCCTGAATTCTCTGCTAATTCTTCTGAGAGGGCTTTATTATGAGTGAAGGTAAAATAACTGCCTCTGATCATAACACATGTTCCTATTATTTCTGCTTAGAAAAAGCCATTTTGTTTTTTCTATGCCATGCTAGTGGCACTTAACTCTCTACTATTCCCTTCACTGCCTCTCTGGTGTAATTTATCTAGTAATAGTTATCTACCAGAATAGGGATGAGTACTGTCCTTGACTTAATTTTTTCCTGATTCAGTCTAACATTTTTCTTCAAATGTCAGGGTAAAAGGAATAACTAGCCAATTGGATTAATATACCGGTACCCACTCAGTTCCTTGGCAAAGCAAGTTTGAGAGTGCTATCTTCACAATACCACTCGAGGTTTGCTTGGGGTATGCTCATCCCTGAGAAATTGCTAGAGCTACCCTCAATTAACATTCCAGACTCAGCTACATGCCACTATAGTCCCTAAGTTTTGGAATCTTGCATCCTACCATGAGAGGTGATTTCCATAAGCCAGGATGAGGGCTGGTAATTGCCTGGTTTATTCCCTCATGGAAAGGAATAAGTATAATAAAAACCCTAAGTTCTTCCCAGGAGTATTATTTTAGGAACAGGAGGAACATGCACTTGAATTAAGGGAATGGTACTATCTGGGCAATAGGGCGACCTGTAGCACAGGCATAGAAATTGATTTTGTTAAACTCTTTAAAGAGTACTTTACCAATGCTACTGTCCATATCCTCTTTCTATATCTATTATTTGCCTTAAGTCCTTGACTTTTATTTGTGGTTTAATAACCTTGATTCCAAATCTTCCTAAGAGATCTATACCTATTATATCTATTCCCTAAACCATGTTTGAGTTTCTCTTTGATCTGCATTCTGTAAATATCTGGCCCTTGTAGCAAACCAAACATTATTCCTAATTTGATAGGCAGTTCTATAAAATCCTCTTTCAATATCAGGGCACAAATGCTTATAGCTACTAGTCTGTGACTAGTCAAGCCTCTACATTCCATAATTTGACAAGCATTGAACTGAATTGTTTTGGAGTATATTTTTTAGTAACATTTACCCAAATCTTAACCCAATGTCCCAAATATTTTTGTAGCAGGGGAGGAGCATTAATATTGTATAACTTCTCCTAATCATGGGAACAATAAATTCCTTATTGTGAACCTACTCAGACACTGGGTAGTTAGGGATCCTTACACCAATCAGTTTCAATTCTTCCCCAAGCTAATGGGGCCCAAAGTCATTTGGCATATGGGGCTGTGATCTCTTCTGAAACTCCTTCCTGCTGAGAATGGGGTAGAGCTGAAGCCATCTTACAGAGTCCCAATTTGGAGGGGTCCTAAGCTGATTTGCAAGTATGCAAAGTGCAAGCTTTTAAGTTAACCACTTGCTCTGAATATAGAAATTTGTTCAATTCAAACTGGAGAAATAATGATATCTCAAATTTTCTTTCAAATAGCCAAGCTCCACATTAGAGGTATAAGATCTTTTAAAAAAAAAAAAAAGACATAAGTCACTTATATGTTAAATAATTTGACCATGGCAGAAGTAATGGGTATTGAAATAACCATTTTCAGAGATTTTACAGTTAACCAGAAAAATTATCTAACAAATTTTTCTTAGAAGTTTTACTAAGCAGTAGAATTTTTTTTTTTTTTTGGTGTGCTTAGTTTTTTTTTTTTTTTTAAATTTTATTTGCATAACATATGTGTGGGTAATTCTTCAACAATAACCCTTACATAGCTTTCCGTCACAAATTTTTCCCCCCAGCTCCCCACCCCTCCCCTAGATGGCAGGATATCCACTACATGTTAATTATGTTAAAATATTGGCAAATCGAATATATGTATACATATTTCCAAACTTATTGTTGTGCAAGAAAAATCTTATCTACACAAACGATATATCAGATAAAGGAAACACAATGTAAGCAAACATCAATCAAGGAGTATGAGAATGTTATGTTGTGGTCCACATTTCGCATCCCTCTCTCTGGGTGTATATGGCTTTCTTCAGTGAACAATTGGAGGTGGTTTGAAACATTTCATTGTTGAAGAGAGCCATGTCCATCAGAATTGATCGTCATATAGTACTGTTGTTGCCGTGTATAATGATCTCCTGGTTCTGCTCATTTCACTCAGCATCAGTTCATGTAAGTCTCTCCAGGCCTCTCTGAAATCATCTTGCTCGTCGTTTCTTACAGAACAATAATATTCCATAATATTCATATACCATAATTTATTCAGCCATTCTCCAATTGAAGGGCATCTATTCAATTTCCAGTTTCTAGCCACTACAAAAAGGGCTGCCACAAACATCCTTGCACATGTGGGGCCTTTTCCTTCCTTTATGATTTCTTTGGGATATAAGCCCAATAGAAATGCTGCTGGGTCAAAGGGTATGCACAGTTTGATAACTTTTTGAGCGTAGCTCCAAATTGTTCTCCAGAATGGCTGTATCCGTTCACAGAGCAGTAGAATTTTTGATGTAGCATCTTATCTAAGTAAGTCTTCAGCACTACAAAATGATCTATCCTTGAGATAAAAGACAAAATTTGAGATTTGAGCTGTCCCTTTAAATTTCACTTAACTTGAGGGAGGGCCAGAAAAGGCAGAGCAAGAGTAAGTGGGATTCTTTCTCACTTTCCTCAGTGGGAAAGGTCTCTGGCCAGGGCTAAGGAGCAGCCATTCCCAGTGGGGAAAGGGTAGACTCTTCACCTTCCAGGGTCAACTGATATAAAATAAAACAATGAATTTATGCAAATAACTAGTATACAATTTTTGATCCTGAATTTCAGATTAATGTCCTAAAGTCCTAATCTAGAATTTTGGTAAATTCTAAAGGGAAGAAATTTCAAAACTATTTCATCTGTGCAAGGGAATTTTATACCTAGACCCAAGTTTTTTTCCTAAAACAAATGACCTTGCAAGCAAATGATTTCAGGAAACCTGGCAAGGTTACAAATTAGGGGAAGGGACCCCAGAGCAGAGGCTGTCTGCTTTTCCTTTGCTACCCTTAGAGTTGCTGTGGACTTTTCCCACACATAGTAATTAATTTTAGGTTTCACTATTATGACAATAATCCCAAATAACTTAATTAGCAATCTCACAGTTTTCATTAATGATAGCCAAATAGTTTAAAAATTCAGATATGAACTGTTACAAATAAGCATAGCAATCTTTTGTAATTTACAGTCAAGTTTCTATTTTAAATGCATACATCAATTGGAAAAGTTATCTTAAAATCAATCAGTACTTTAGTTTGTGAGATTCCTTAAATTCTAACTAGCTGTTCCATTTAAACTCAATTACCTTTTTGGTTGTTTCCAAATTCACAAAGTTTTTCTCTCTTTTTGTGACACAGGAAAGAGTCAAGTGCCTGCTTTTTTACATCAAGATGAAGGCGCTTTCATTTTGGTATTTTCACTAATACAGCCCCACAAATCTAATTGTTGTTGATCGCTACATGCTTCTTAATGTCTTTTTAACCTTATCAGTTGCTTTTGCAATCGGCCTTTCTTGTCCCCAAAACTCCTTTTAAAAAAAAAAAGACTTAATGAAATTTTATAAAAATCTACTCTTTAAGTATATTTCTTTGTTTAAGGGAGAAAGCAAGATAATCCTTAATTTGGAATATAGTTAATATCTAAAAAATTTTGGATGAGACTTCACAGAACTTGCTTATAGCACATGTTTTGGAGGACTGACAATTTTAAAACAGCTCATATAATTTTTACAAATTACACAATATATAATCTAGAAAGCAATGTGATACTTTATATTTCACCTAATTAGATGAAATATAATTAAATTATTTATATTATATATGTATATTTCATCTAATTAGAGGAGATACAAATATGTGACCTCTTGGTAAGTTACCAGAAAACTTATTTGTTCTTAAAATCAAATCACATAAATTTCTAGTAGCAATACTTCCATATTAATGCATAAATATTTCTTTTTTCTTTAAATTTTATTTATTTTTAATACATATTGCTTTTTGAATCATGTTGGGAGAGAAGAATCAGAACAAAAGAAAAAACCAAGCGAGAGAAGAAAAAAAAAAAACACCCAAAAAAGAAATGAACATAGCATGTGTTGATTCATATTCAATCTCCATAGTTCTTTTTCTGGATACAGATGACATTTTTTTATCCAAAGTCTGTGGAATTGCCTGGGATCGCTGCATCACTGAAGAACAGTCATTCATAGCCGATCATTGCACATTATTGTTGTTACTCTGTACAATGTATTCCTGGTTCTGCTTCTTTTGCTCAGCATCAGTTCATGTAAATCTTTCCAGGCCTTTGTAACGTCAGCTTGTTCATCATTTTTTATAAAACAATAATATTCCAACATCTTTATATACCACAATTTGTCCAGCCATTCCCCAAATGATGGACATGTACTCATTTTCCAATTCTTTACTACCACAAAAAGAGCTACTACAAACATTTTTGCACAAGTGGTTCCTTTCCCCTCCTTTATGATTTCCTTGAGATACAAACCCAGCGATGGCATTGCTGAGTCAAAGGGTATGTAGAGTTTTATAGTCCTTTGGGCAAAGTTACAAATTGTTCTCCAGAATGGTTGAATCATTTCACAGCTCCACCAATAATGTATTAGTGTCCCAGTTTTCCTACATCCCTTCCAACATTTATCTTTGCCTGTCATCTTAGCCAATCTGAGAGGTAGGAGGTCATATCTCAGAGTTGTTTTAATTATGTATACATACTTCTAAAATCTTATTTCCAGATGTATCAACTGAAAGTAATTATAATCATATATAACTTAAAAACTAAGGTAACAGTTTGGGAGCTCAGTAACAGACTTTCCAAATGTTTTCCCAGGGCAAAACTCTATTGAATATTCCCCAAAGGCCCATTTAAAAAATTTTGGGGTAAAAAAATTTTTTTTCTTGATTTCACCAGTGTATTCACCCCACTTACAATAGGGAGGAGAGAAGTTGAGGGGAGACTCCTCAGGTCTCTCATAGAAACCCATCACACTCAGGAATAATTCCAACCTCATCTAATGAAACAAATCAAAGACTGGGCCAAATCTTTCTTTTTGTAATTTGGCTGAGAGAGAAGCTTAGAATAAAACAAAGACAAAACACACCCACACCCACACAAAATTGTTTTACCTGGAGAAAAGCTTCTTCTTTCCAGGGCTCCACTTCTTTAATTCCCCATCCTACTCCTTGTTCCCTAGAGTTTCTTGTAAATATCCTATTTAAAACTTGTCTATTTCTGGTAAGTGTCCTTTTGCAGATGCGCTCCGCTCTTCTTTGTGGAAATTCTCTACAGTCCTGTGGTCAAAGAACACCTAATATTTACTCAACTCTAGATTTCAAACTGCTTTCTGACATCCTCACTTTATAGGAGTATTTGGAGAAATGTCCACAGAGGTTCCCTTTTTCCCCCCTTATTCCCCTGATCCCATCTTACTTATTTATTTGAGATCTCAGACCTCTCTAAGATCCCCAAAGACCAAAGGCAATTCTAGATAATCTACCTTTTTGCCCTTGCCCATGCACAGAGTTGCCTGGTTACTGTGGTACCTACTTTATTTTTCCCTTCCTGATTTCCTGGATTTGTCAGTGGTATTACTTAACAATGTGGTTTTAGATCTTGGATAGTCCTTGCTTGGAAAACACCTGTAGAGATCCATGAGACCATGGTACCTTTCCTTCTGTGCTTTGACAAGGAGTGCCCCCAATTCAAGATGTCTAGATTCTGGACAGAGCCCCCATCTATAAGAAACAAAATATCTTACGGAGAACCTTACTGACTCACTGATGAATGCAGGAATGATTTTATTTTGCATACTTGCAAGAATGGGTGCCTAGGGTAGTAGACACCCTTTTGAAACTGCAAAGACAGTATTTTATTTCCAGTTTTGAAGGGCAAGTCCCTTCCCTGATTCCCCATCAGTTGGGTATTATTGAAGTTACAGAATGTCATTCTCCATTCCTCTTGAATCCTTGTCTCTAGGGAGCTTACATTCTTACGGGAGAAGATAACCTGAGGGAACAAAGTCAACTCCTGATTATATTCTTTGATATCCTTGTGGGTCCCAGTTTCCCATTTCTTAGATTTGCTTTCCAATTTGTCTCATTTCTTCAATTTAATTTTCATAACACTGTGGGAGCTATATGCCCATCCAATTCTCAAATTACATTTGTGTGTTGCTTTATAATATCATTATTGTATTTGTTAGTGTAAGCTTTTAGTTGTAAAGAGAAGGATGAGGACCTTTGGATATTTCTCTGCTTCACCTCTCTTCTCCCTTCCGTCCCCTTTATAGCATTCATAAACATCAGGTACTCAATAATTTCATTGAATTTATTTACATTATCCAGAAATTTTTGGACTAGATCTATGATTATATTGCTATAAGGAATTTTGCGTCTACTCATACCGATTTGTATGTACTCTTCAATTTATGGTGTTAGTAAATCACCCGGAGCACTGAGCATTTAAATGACTTGCATAGGATCACATGGCCAATGTGTAGGACTTAAATCTATATTTTCCTAGTTAACTTTCAGGGCTGAGTATTTTTCTGCTTTGCCACATTGCCTCTTTGTTACCAAAATACCTTTATGAAAATTATTGGCATTTGGACTAATAGTGCCATCAGTAATAGTCTAAACTACTTGACTGTGTAAATAAGCCAGTTAAAATATCTAGTAATGCAAGGGGCTTAAATCCTTTAAGGCAAACAAGCTGATTACCTTATGATTTGGGCTGATTAGGACTTAGCTCTACTTAGATATTTTGTACTATTACATACTTTTGTATACTTTGCCCATCAACTGTAGAATTTCAGGCTGAGACCTTAGGAAACATTGGCCTCTTATTTTATAAATTTGGAAGTTGAAATACCATAGACATTAAATGATTTGCCAAAGTAGTGGTGATGAGGGTCAAGAAAGCAATTCCTAGTTCGAAAGGTACATGTGACAAATTTACAATGGTGTTTTCTTTGCCAAAAAGTACCTTTATTCATGAAAAAAGGTCATGGATAAAATTTAGAGATGATTTTGCAACAAGTTTTGGGGAAGAACAACTTTTACATAGCTCAGAGAGGAGGGATCTTCGGAGTGACAAGGAAGTGAATTGAAATGTTGGAACTGTCTTAACCAGACTGAAAAGCTTGGGAGTCTCATCATGGTTGTCTTAAAGATGCTAACAAGGCAGTCTGGGAGAATTAGTTTCTTTTTCATATGTAATTATAGTTCACATTATGATTGTCTTAGGGAAAGCTGATCTTTTATGTATAATAATTAGCAGGATGGGGTTCCTTAGCATTTCCTGATAAGGGAAGAGAATTAAGCTGGTTTCAGAGTTCACTTCAGTGGAACTGGAACTCAAAACATCTCCCTTAATATCAAGCCCAACACTTTACTAGACCTCAGCCGAAAATGTATATTTTATGTTGTTTTTATCTAGGGTGATATATCAGCAATAGTAAATTTCTAGGAATGTGTAGTTAAAACATTGCTCTCACTTTTGAGATGATTTTTTTTTGACAGAATTTCATGCTATAGCATATTTGAGATTTATATGTGTTTCTGATGTAAAGAAAACTTTATATGTGCCCTTGTTGTTTTTTTAATATCCATTCATTTGTCAGGTCTTGTCTTTCTAATTTCTAAAACAGTTTGGGACTCAGTCATTTCCTGTCTTAACATCTTGTTTTATTTATTCTCTTAATTAGGCTCCTTGATTCTAGTCCTTTTTCTTATCAATCCATCTTCCACTTATGTGCCAAAATAATATTGCTGAAACATAAATTTAGCCATTCCATTCATCTACTCAGATTATAAAAGGTTAAGAGGATACAATACAAAACCTACACTCTTGTATTTAAAGCCCTAGCTCTTCTCATCTACCTCTCTGGTCTTTTTTCAGTTGTTTTTTTTTTTAATGAATTTTTCATCTGAGACTGACCTGCTAGTGAATTCAATCTATATGTAGCTTCATCTTTGATAGTACCCTTTGTCTGGAATGTACTTCATTTTTACTCTTTACTTTTTAAAATCCCTGGTTTCCTTCAAAGAGGAATAGCTCTTCCTGTTCCACTTCTGCATAATCCTCTATTCAGCAACACACTTACCTATATATTAAGCTGTGCTCCTCCTGAACTTTTCTATATGTTTTGTTATTTATTTACTTGGGTATTCTTCTCCCCCCAAAAAAATGTTAAGTTCTTTAAAGGCAAGGCACATTTTGTGTGTGTGTGCTTTTTTTTTTTTTTGTTAGAGTGGGGGGATTGGTGGGGAAGCACATGCAAGAAGAGTAGGACAGGAGAAGAGAATAAGGAGGGGGCTGTTCACAGGACTTAGCCCAATGCCCAGCACATAAACATTTAATCATTATTTGTTAAATTAGATTTTGAACTGGAATGCTATTTAGCAATTGTAAAAACTTGTAATAATTTTTTTTAAAGCGTTTTATTTGCAAAACATATGTATGGGTAATTCTTCAACATTGACCCTTACAAAGCTTTCTGTTACAAATTTTCCCCCCTAGTCCCCACCCCTCCCCTAGATGGCAGGAAATCCACTGCATGTTAATTATGTTAAAATACTTGACAAATCAAATATATGTATACATATTTCCACCCTTATCATTGTTGTGCAAGAAAAATCATGTCTACAAGAAAAAAAATCAGAGAAAGGAAACACAATGCAAGCAAACATCAATAGAGAGCATGAAAATGTTATGTTGTGGTCCACATTTCACATCCCTCTCTCTGGGTGTATATGGCTTTCTTCACTGAACAATTGGAACTGGTTTGAAACATTTCATTGTTGAAGAGAGCCATGTCCATCAGAGTTGATCATCATATAGTATTGTTGTTGCCGTGTATAATGATCTCCTGGTTCTGCTCATTTCACTCAGCATCAGCTCATGCAAGTCTCTCCAGGCCTCTCTGAAATCGTCCTGCTGGTCGTTTCTTACAGAACAATAATATTCCATAACATTCATATACCATAATTTGTTCAGCCATTCTCCAGTTGATGGGCATCCATTCAGTTTCCAGTTTCTAGCCACTACAAAAAGGGCTGCCACAAACATTTTTGCACGTGGGGCCCTTTCCTTCCTTTATGATTTCTTTGGGATATAAGCCCAATAGAAACACTACTGGATCAAAGGGTATGCACAGTTTGATAATTTTCTGAGCATAGCTCCAAATTGCTCTCCAGAATGGTTGGATCTGTTCACAGTTCCACCAACAATGTATCAGTGCCCCAGTTTTCCCACATCCACTCCAATATTCATCATTATCATTTCCTGTCATTTTAGCCAATCTGACAGGTGTGTAGTGGTACCTCAGAGTTGTCTTAATTGGCATTTCTCTGATCAATAGTGATTTGGAGCACCTTTTCATATGACTACAAATAGTTTTAATTTCATCATCTGAAAATTGTTCATATTTTTTGACCATTTATCGATTGGAGAATGACTTGAATTCTTATAAATATGAGACAATTCTCTATATATTTTAGAAATGAGGCCTTTATCAGAATCCTTAAATGCAAAGATGATTTCCCAATTTATTGCTTCCCTCCTAATCTTGTCTGCATTAGTATTGCTTGTACAAAACTTTTTAACTTAATATAGTCAAAATTATCTATCTGGTGTTCATTTAAGAGTTCCAGTTCTTCTTTGGACATAAATTTATTCCATCTCCACAGGTCTGAGAGGTAAACTATCCTATGTTTCTCTAATTTGCTTATAATATCATTCTTTATGTCCAAATCATGAACCCATTTAGATCTTATCTTGGTATGTTGTGTTAGGTGTGGGTCAAGCCCTGATTTCTTCCACACTAGTTTACAATTTTCCTAGTAGAAAAACTTGTAATAATTGATGACTCTTTTTTTTTTTAGCATTTAGCACAATGCTGATCATATAATATGCATCTAATAAATGCTTTTTGGCTAATTGCCTTTTGTCATTTTAGAAATATTTTTCTTTTTTTTCTTATTAAAACTTTTTATTTGCAAAACATATGTATGGGTAATTCTTCAACATTAACCCTTACAAAGCTTTCTGTTACAAATTTTTCCCTCCTTCCCCCCACTCCCTCCCCTAAATGGCAGGATATCCACTACATGTTAATTACGTTAAAATACTTGAGAAATCAAATATATGTATACATATAGAAATATTTTTCTTAAGACAGCCAAAATTCTCAATCATTTTTGTTAGGAGTTGCAAAGGTTGAAAAGACACAGGGAAAAAGGACAGATTTGTGCCTGTTAGTATTATAAAACTTGGAACCAACTGTTAAAGCACTATGAAGTCAGTGATCTGGGTTATAAAGACAGAAATAACCCATACTTTTTTTTTCAGACCTATTTGAAATCATCAGGTTTTTTGTGGAGTTAGTTGATGGAATATTGCTTGTTTTAGTGTTTGATTTTTTATTT
This sequence comes from Myrmecobius fasciatus, assembly GCA_023553655.1. Classification (NCBI taxonomy): domain Eukaryota; kingdom Metazoa; phylum Chordata; class Mammalia; order Dasyuromorphia; family Myrmecobiidae; genus Myrmecobius; species Myrmecobius fasciatus. Next base: position 52,447 of record JAJPUD010005415.1, read on the forward strand.
TTTCTTCTCTTTTTTGTTTTAATTCACCAGTTATTTCTTCAACTTAATTATGTTTCATAAGCCCCCTCTACTGCTTGAATGAAATCCTTTAGGTTTTTTATTTTTTATTTATAACAATGCATTTTGAGCTCTTTTAGCAAAAATTACACCTGTTTTATTGAAGCCCTGCTGTGCATTAGATTTCTTAGATTTTTCCCAGATAAAGGACCTTGCCTACTCAGTAATTCTTTTGTCTCTGTTCAGTTCAGAATCTAAAGACAATTTGAATTGTTTTAACTGGTGGATTAGGCATTAAAAAATCTTTTGACTATTAATACTTTGTATTATGGAGAGGCAGCACAGAAGACTGGAAAGAAACCTGGTTCAGGAATTGGAAAATGTGGGTTTAAGTCTCTTGCTGTTGCTTATTTCACTTTATATGTGATATTATACAGATCTTATGACCTCTCTGGAACTCATTCTCCTGAGAAGGCTGAGCCAGAGGCTTCTTAGAACACATCCTGCTTGAAAATTATGATCCTGTGTGTTAATTACTTGGTCCTATGTTATGCTGTTTCTTAATAAATAAAAGTGCTTATTTCCCTTTCCTAAAACAACAAATTATGGACTCATATGTTTTTGAAAATAAAATTTTCAGTTATGAAATGAGAGATTCTTTGTACCTTCCTCAACCCTGTTTAAGATTAATTTACCTTTTTTTCACCAATATAATTTGTAACTATGTTTCTATCTTTTCTCTCAAAACATTAACACAATTGAAGTACAGTTCTGGAAATTGTATAGTGTTATCTTGTTATCGTGGAATAGTGTAGAACTATAATTTTGGGTTAAATTAACATTTTACTAGATAAAATGAACTTGGGAAGAATAAGTTGGGTTTATTTTAGTTATAACTAGAAATGAAGATATCAGGGTTTATTTAGAAAACAAGTCAGTTGTTTTAAGAGATTTTTTTAATAGCAAAAAAATTTCTCTCACAATACCTGTTTGATTTAGAAAGCTAAAATTCTAGTTAATCAGGTATTTTTGTATAATCATATTGAAATTGTTAAAAGTTTTTTCATAGATCATAAAATCCCAAATTAGCATCCTTTACTTATATAAGTAGTGGCATCTTCATATATTCTACTTATTGTTTTTAATTTTAAGGGCCCAAAAGGTGAAGCAGTTGGATCTATAACTCAGCCATTACCTAGCAGTTATTTGATCATCCGAGCTACTTCAGAATCAGATGGTAATTTTTTTATTTATTTTTAAGCCTTTTTGGTAAGATTAATGTTTTTATAGAATTTGAAAAAAAAATGCAAATTATAAGTCTTGTAAGCAGTATGGCAAGTATATTGTTAAACTGAAAGATCTGTTCATTTTATTTTAGGTTTCAAGTCACTTAATAGAGAAACAAGAAACAATTTAATAGGGCTGTGAATGAGTAACCAAGAATGTTTTTATTTTAAATATTTTTTTTCGCAAGGCTGAATTTCAGAAGGTTTTTTAAAAAAACCCACCAAAACTAAACGGATTTAAAATATGAAAGTTAGAGTTGAAGAAATTAAATTTTTAGTTTTTTAATCATATCATTTTAAAACAATATTTGTTTCAGTAAGCTAGCCTTAAATTGTGCTAAAATAAAGTGTTTTTTTTTCCTTCCCTACATAAAAAATAAAGACTTAATTTATTTTAAATCTGATATAGGAATATTATGGTAGTTAGGTAAAATGTATAACATGAATCATGACAGTCAAAAGAACTAATTTCTGTTACTTTAAAGGATAGCTATATCTGAATTATTTGATACTTTTTACAGTATTAGGGGAAAAACTAATATTAAGTAAATATCTGAAAGCTAGATGATCTTTTATATAAAAAGATTTTATATTTTATATGGTAATATTTCTATGTAATATTTTACAATTTAAAATGCTGTTTTATGTTATTTACTCTTAATATGTAGCCATATTACCTGTGTATTACATGAGGAGATGGATAAAATTAGCATTAAGATCCTTCCATTCCATTCCATCTCACGTTCCCTGTTTTACAGATACTCCAGGAAACTGATGACTAGTGAAGTTCCATACTTTCTCCAAGTTTATAGAGCTGGCAAGTTGAAGAGCCAGTTAAAATTCAGATTTTTCTAATCTTAACCCAAGTTCTTTCTACTATGTAATGTTGCTTCAAAATAAAGCTACAATGTCTCCAATAGCTCCCGAGAAAACCTCTAATATAGGAACCTTTGATATATGTCATATTTTAAAATTTCTCTATGGAAATGTGTAAAAGTCAGATTCATAGCTTTGGTATAACTTTATATATTTTATAACTTTTAAATAAGTAACCTATTTAGGAAAAAGGATTAATGTGATTTAATTGGCATAGGAAACTCCTAGGAAAGAGTTGGTAGAGGAGTTTTCTCACCTAAGAGTTCTCGATACCAATCAAATCACTGTTGGTCCTAGGTGAGAAAACTATTCTACCAATGCAAGTTGGCAGATGTGTTTCAATGTATAATCTTAGAAACATTTTTAGAGAACTGAGAGAGGTCAGTGACTTACTTGTCTAGGACCACACTGTCTATATCAGAAGCAGAGCCTGAACCCAGTTTTCCCTGATTGCAAGCACAACTTTCTATTTATTACACCACATTGGCTCTCAATTGTGGGTATGAAGTTTATGAATCAGTGCTAGAATGAACTAAGATAAAAGTAATATAAACTATATAATGATTTTGAGGAAAAAATTGTGTTTTGTTAATTTTTGACAGTATTAGTTTCTCAGTGAAAAATAGTATGTTTTCTTGGTTAATAGTTAAATTGAAATGGATACTAATATTAGAAATTGTTTAATTACACTAAATAGTCTATGTATTCTTTTAGGCAGGTGCTGGATGGATGCTTTGGAATTGGCTTTGAAATGTTCCAGTCTTCTAAAACGCACAATGATCAGGGAAGGTAAAGAACATGAACTGAGCATGTCATCAGAAAATACACATGTGACATTGTATGGCTTACTACGTGCTAACAATCTTCACAGTGGTGACAACTTCCAGTAAGTAAACACTGCCAGTGGGCTATTTTTTTGTGGGATATTTTGAAAAGTAGTTTTGTTCACTGAGTTCTCTAAAGAGACTCATAACTTTTCTAATGATCCAAAATATGACCTAAAACTTGTTTAGTTGGTAGTGAAAGGTGAAATTTCTTATCAGCTGGTAAGGAACTGGTGGGCTTATTATTCTATCTAGATCTTTGTTGATAACATGTAAACAACACAATATAGCTTTCTTCAAGGTCCCAGCAGTTGTCCTGATACTAATTCTCATTTTTAGCAATAAGTTTTTTCTTGAAAGAGAAGAATATTCCACTGTGAGGCTTGGATCTCTTTCTCTTGCCTTATTTAATATAGATTTTTTTTTCATTGATAAAACTTCCCTTTACTCTGTAATCTTGGATCCAGAATTATGTTAGAGAGGCAAATGCAATCTGAAAACTTTAGCTTTGAATCGTAGCTTTGCTATTTTAACTAGCTATATGTTCTTGGACAAGTTATTGGAGTTTCATGGGCCCCATTTTCATTTCTAAAATGGATTTGGATGATCATATGATAAAATTAGCTATACCATATTGTTGTGAGGAAGAAGTAAACACTTGTATGCCCTCTTCTGTTCAGCTTCTTTGTAGCAGGGAATTGATTTTGGAATCTTGAAAACTATGCCAAGAAAGGAGTAATTCTGAGAGGTCTGTTCAAACAAGAACCACTTTGAAAATAAGTCTAGTGTGTTTCTTTGTAAGAATGTATGTCTCTCTCTGTTATCCAAAGATCATCAGCCTAAATAATAAGTTCTGAGAGACTCATCACCAGATTGGTTTTGCTCAGCATCAGTTCATACAAATCTTTCCAGGCCTATTTAAAATCAGCTGGTTCATAGTTTTTTATAGAACAATAATATTCCATTACTTTCATATATCATATTCAACCATTCCTTAATTGATGGGCATCTACTCATTTTGTAGTTCTTTGCCATGACAAAAAGAGCTGCTCCAAACATGCACATATGCGTCATTTTCCATTATTTCATGATTTCTTTGGGTTTGTAGTGGTACTGCTGAACCAAAGGGTTTGCATAGTTTGATAACCTTTTGGGCATAGTAACAAATTGCTCTCCAGAATGGCAGGATCATTTCACAACTTCACGAACAATGTATTAGTGTCCCAGTTTTCCTGCATCCCCTCCAATATCCATCATTATCTTTTCCTGTCATCTTAGCCAATCTGAGGTTGTTGTAATATTTATTTCTCTAATCAATAGTGATATAGAATGTTTTTTCTTATGACTATAGATGGCTCTAAATGGCCATTTATCAATTGGAGAATGACTTGTATTTTTATAAATTTGACAGTTCTGTATATATTTTAGAATTTTCCCTAGCTTTCTGCTTTCCTTCTGATCTTGGTTGTATTGGTTTTGTTTGTGCAAAAACATTTTAATTTAATGTAAATCAAGATGTCCATTTTGCATTTCATAATGTTCTCTAATTTTTCTTTGGCCATAAATTCCTCCCTTCTCTAAAGATCTAAAAGGGAAACTATCCCTTATTCTTATCATCATCCCCATTTTATAGTTCTGGAAACTGGAGACAAATATGGATTGATATACTTGCCTAAAGTCATAAGCTTTATATCAAGCTTAAGTGTTTGGGGTCAGATGTGAACTCAAGTTTTTCTGATTCCAGGCCCAGGGCTCTGTGTACTTGTACCATTTTAAGGAATACAAATCCTAATCTACCAAATATGTTTTAAATTCTTGAATATTAAAAAGAGATGGTAGAGATTTATTGTTCTCAAAACTGAAATTATTTCTTCTTGTATTCTTAATTCTCTTCTACCACAGATTAAATGACAATGAAATTGAAAGACAACATTTTAAGGACCAAGATATGTACTCTGATAAATCTGATAAGGAAAATGATCATGAACATGATGAATCTGACAATGAGGGAATTGGGAAAAGTGAAGAAAGTGACACAGATACATCAGAAAGACAGGATGATTCCTACATTGAACCTGAGCCCATTGAACTTCTGAAAGAGACTACTTATACAGAGCAGGGCCATGAAGAACTTGGAGAGGTGAGAACCTGCAGTTATTTGTCAGAAGTCTTTCATTGTAACACTTGGGAACTTAACTGAAATTAGAAAATGATTTGCATCAACAACTGTGAATCCCATTGCTTATTTTTAATCAAAGGAGCATTTGCATGATTTCTATTTTAATACAAAAAGTTCTACCTGTTTTTTTTTTTTCCACATCTCAGTAATCTGTAGGATATTTTAGGAAATAATTTGCTCTCCAAAAATGAGCACTTAAAAATGAGCATTTAAAATTTTCTCAACAGATATAAACAAGATTATAATTGGTGATTGTAATATTCTAGGCAAATAGCTAAAAATATGAAAACTTTAATGTTTTTTTCTTGTGTGTGTTTTATATGTAAATATTAATATTTCCAATAACATGTTAATATTCTTTATATTGTTAATATATGCTAAGATTAATAAAAGTTAATATGTAGTGATTTTGATATAATTTTTGAAATATCTTGAAAGTTTTTCAGGCCTCTAAATATCTAATGACATTTATTTTGTATACTTTTTAATAACTATGGTATTTATAAGCTAAAGAGCTTCTATTTTATAAGAATAAAGTTATCTACTATGTAGGGAGAATATTTTTCACATATGTTCAAACATCTTTGTGTATATGGAATATTCAAATAGTTTCATTTAATTGTTGAAGGCAGGTGAGGCTTCTCAAACTGAAACTGTATCTGAAGAAAACAAAAGTCTTATATGGACATTGCTGAAACAAGTGCGGCCAGGCATGGACTTGTCCAGGGTTGTTCTGCCTACATTTATCTTGGAACCTCGTTCTTTTCTGGATAAACTCTCTGATTACTACTATCATGCAGATTTCCTCTCTGAGTAAGTGAATTCTTATGTCTCTCTTTTTTTCTTTTTCTTAATTAAAGCTTTTTATTTGCAAAACACATGCATGGTTAATTTTTCAATATTGACTCTTGGAAAACTTACTGTTCCAAATTTTTCCCTCCTTCCCCCCACTCACTTCCCTAGATGGCAGGTAGTCTAATACATGTTAATTGTGTTAAAATACATGATGAATCCAGTATATGTATACATATTTGTAGGTATCTTGCTGCACAAGAAAAGTAGGATTTAGAAAGAAAAAAAAGAAAACCTGAGAAGGAAAACAAAATGCAAGCAAACATCAACAGAAAGTGTGAAAATGCTATGTTATGGTCCACACTCAGGGTGTATATATGACTCTCTTCATCACTGAACAATTGAAACTAGTTTGAATCATCTCATTGTTAAAGAGAACTATGTCCCATCAGAGTAGATCATTGTATAGTCTTCTTGTTTCCATGTATAATGATTTCCTGGTTCTGCTTGTTTCACTTAGTATCAGTTCATGTAACTCTCTCCAGGCCTCTCTGAAATCATCCTGTTGGTCATTTCTTCGAGAACAATAATATTCCATAACATTCATATAACATATACCATACACCATTCTCCAGCTGATGGGCATTCACTGTTTCCATTTTTTATCCACTACAAAAAGGGCTGTCACAAACATTTTTGCACATGTGGGTCACTTTCTTTCCTTTAAGATCTCTTTGGGATATAGGCCCAGTAGAAACACTGCTGGGTCAAAGGGTATGCACAGTTTGATAACTTTTTGAGCATAGTTCCAAATTGCTCTCCAGAGTGGTTGGATCTGTTCACAGTTCCACCAACAGTGTATCAATGTCCCAGTTTTTCCCCATCCCCTACATCACTCACTATCTTTTCTTGTCATCTTAACCAATATGATAGATGTATCTCAGAGTTGTCTTAATTTGCAATTCTCTGATCAATAGTGATTTGGAACACCTTTTCATATGACTACAAATAGTTTCATTTTCTTCTGAAAATTGTTGGTTCATATCCTTTGACCATTTATCAATTGAAGAATGTCTTAAATTCTTATGAATTTGAATCAGTTCTTTATATTTTAGAAATGAGGCCTTTATCAGAAACTTTCAATGTAAAAATGTTTTTCTATTTTACTGGTTCCCTTCTAATCTTGTCTGCATTAGTTTTGTTTATAAAAAAACTTTTTAATATAATTAAAATTATATATTTTGTAAGCAATAATCTCTAGTTCTTCCTTGGTCAGAAGTTCCGTCTTCTTCCGCAGACCCGAGAGGTAAACTATCCTACTTTCTTACTTACTTACTTATTTTATTTTATATTAATTAATTAATGAATTAATTTGTTTTTTGCTGAGGCAATTGGGGTTAAGTGACCTGCCCAAGGTCACACAGCTAGGGAATGTTAAGTGTCTGAGACCACATTTGAACTCAGGTCCTCCTGACTTGAGGGCTGGTGCTCTATCCACTGCGCCACCTAGCTGCCCCCTAATTTATAATATCATTCTTTATGTCTAGCTCATGAACTCATTTTGACCATATCTTGCTTGGTATGTGGTGTTAAGTGTGGGTCAATGCCTAGTTTCTTCCATACTGGTTTCCAATTTTCCCAGCAGTTTTTGTCAAATAGTAAGTTCTTATCCCAAAAGCTGGGGTCTGTGGCTTTGTCAAACACTAAACTACTATAGTCATTGACTGTTTTGTTCTGTGAACCTAACCTGTTCCAGTGATCAACTACTCTGTTTCTTAGCCAGTACCAAATGATACCATTGCTTTATAATATAGTTTTAGATCTGGTTCAGCTAGGACACCTTAATTTGCTCCTTCCCTCCCCCCCATTAATTCCCTTGAAATTCTTGACCTTTCCTTGTTCCAGATGAATTTTGTAATTTTTTCTAGGTCAGTAAAATAGTATCTTGGGAATTTGATTGGTATAGCACTTAATAAATACAGTAGTTTAGGTAGTATTGCCATCTTTATTATATTTGCTCAACCCATCCAAGAGCACTTGATATTTTTCCAGTTGTTTAGATCTGACTTTGTGTGGAAAGTGTTTTATAGTTTTGCTTATATAGTTCCTGATTTTCCCTTGGCAGATAGATTCCCAAATATTTTATACTATCGGCAGTTATTTTAAATGGATTTTCTCTTTGTATCTCTTGCTGTTGAATTTTATTAGTGATGTATAAAAATGCTGATGATTTATGTGGATTTATTTTGTAACCTGCAACTTTGCTTTGTGGATTATTTCTAATACTTTTTTAATTGATTTTCTAGGCTTCTCTAGGTATATCATCATATCATCTGCAAAGAGTGATAATTTGGTTTCCTCATGATCTATTCTAATTCTTTTGATTTATTTTTCTTCTCTTATTTCCAAAACTAGCATTTCTTTTTATTTTATTTTATTTTTTTTATTTGCAAAACATATGTATGGGTAATTCTTCAACATTAACCCTTACAAAGCTTTCTGTTACAAGTTTTCCCCCCTACTCGCCACCCCTCCCCTAGATGGCAGGAAATCCACTACATATTAATTATGATAAAATACTTGACAAATTGAATATATGTATACATATTTCCACACTTATTGTTGTGCAAGAAAAACCTTATCTACAAGAAAGAAGTATCAGATAAAGGAAACACAATGTAAACAAACATCAATCCAGAGTATGAAAATGTTATGTTGTGGTCGACATTTCACATCCCTCTCTCTGGGTGTATTTGACTTTCTTCACTGAACAATTGGAAGCGGTTTGAAACATTTCATTGTTGAAGAGAGCCATGTCCATCAGAATTGATCATCATATAGTATTGTTGTTGCCGTGTACAATGATCTCCTGGTTCTGCTCATTTCACTCAGCATCAGTTCACGTAAGTCTCTCCAGGTCTCTCTGAAATCGTCCTGCTGGTCGTTTCTCACAGAACAATAATATTCTATAACATTCATATACCATAATTTATTCAGCCATTCTCCAATTGATGGGCACCCATTCAGTTTCCAGTTTCCAGCCACTACAAAAAGGGCTGCCACAAACATTCTTGCACATGTGGGGCCCTTTCCTTCTTTTATGATTTCTTTGGGATATAAGCCCAATAGAAATGCTGCTGGGTCAAAGGGTATGCACAGTTTGATAACTTCTTGAGCATAGCTCCAAATTGCTCCCCAGAATGGTTGGATTCATTCACAGTTCCACCAACAATGTATCTGTCCCAGCCTTCCCACATCCCCTCCAACATTCATCATTATCTTTTCTTGTCATTTTAGCCAATCTGACAGGTGTGTAGTGGTACCTCAGAGTTGCCTTAATTTGCATTTCTCTGATCAATAGTGATTTGGAGTACCTTTTCATATAACTACAAATAGTTGTCATTTCATCCTCTGAAAATTGTCTGTTCATATCCTTTGACCATTTATCGATTGGAGAATGGCTTGAATTCTTATAAATATAAGACAATTCTCTATATATTTTAGAGATGAGACCTTTATCAGAACCCTTAAATGTAAAGATATTTTCCCAATTTATTGCTTCCCTCCTAATCTTAATTGCATTGGTTTTGTTTGTACAAAAACTTTTTAACTTAATATAGTCAAAGTTATCTATCTGGTTTTTAATTAAGAGTTCCAGTTCTTCTTTGGACATAAATTTATTCCATCTCCATAGGTCTGAGAGGTAAACTATATTACGTTCCTCTAATTTGCTTATAATATCACTCTTTATATCCAGATCATGAACCCATTTAGATCTTATCTTGGTATGTGGTGTTAGATGTGGGTCAAGTCCTAATTTCTTCCACACTAGTTTCCAATTTTCCCAGCAGTTTTTGTCAAATAGTGAGTACTTACCCCAGAAGCTGGGGTCTTTGGGTTTATTAAAGACTAAATTGGTATAGTTATTGCCTAGTTTGTCCTGTGAATCTATCCTATGCCACTGATCCACTATTCTATTTCTTAGCTAGTACCAAATGGTTTTGATGACTGCTGCTTTATAATATAGTTTTAGATCTGGTACAGCAAGTCTACCATCATCAGCCTTTTTTTTTTTTTTTTTTTTTTAATTAATTTTCTTAAAATTGTTCTTTTTTTCTTCCAAATGAATTTTGCTACTATTTTGTCTAGATCTGTAAAATAATTTCCTGGGACTTTGATTGGTATGGCACTAAGTAAATTAGTTTGGGTAGTATTGTCATTTTTATTATATTCACTTGGCCTACCCATGAGCACTTGATGTTTTTCCAATTGACTGGGTCTGACTATTTGTGTGGAAAGTGTTTTGTAGTTTAGTTCATATAGTTCCTGACTTTCCTTTGGCAGATGAATTCCCAAATATTTTATACTAGTAACAGTTATTTTGAATGGAATTTCTTTTTGTATTTCTTGCTTCTGAACTTTATTGGTAATATATAAAAATGCTGATGATTTATGTGGATTTATTTTTTATCCTGCAACTTTGCTAAAGTTGTGAATTGTTTCTAGTATTTTTTAGTCGAGTTTCTAGGGTTCTCTAAGTATACCATCATGTCATCTGCAAAGAGTGATAATTTGATTTCCTCATTACTTACTCTAATTCCTTTAATCTCTTTTTCTTCTCTTACTGCCAAAGCTAACATTTCTAAGACAATATTAAATAATAATGGTGACAGTGGGCAGACTTGTTTCACTCCTGATCTTATTGGGAATGGTTCTAGTTTGACTCCATTACATATGATGCTTGCTGATGGTTTTAAGTAGATGCTACTAATCATTTTAAGGAAAAGCCCATTTATTCCTATACTCACTAGTGTTTTTAAGAGGAATGGGTGTTGGATTTTATCAAAGGCTTTTTCTGCATCTATTGAGATAATCATATGGTTTTTGTTAATTTGGTCATTAATATAATTGATTATGCTAATAGTTTTTCTAATATTGAACCAGCTTTGCATTCCTGGTATAAATCCTACTTTGGTCATGGTGTATTATCCTGGGGATAACTTTCTGTAATCTCGTTGCTAAAGTCTTATTTAAGATTTTTGCATCAATATTCATTAGGGAAATGGATCTATAGTTTTCTTTCTCAGTTTTCTCCCTACCTGGTTTAGCTATCAGCACCATATCTGTGTCATAGAAGGAGTTTGGTAGTACACCTTCTTTCCCTATTTTTTCAAATAGTTTATATAGTATTGGGATTAATTGATCTTTGAATATTTGGTAGAATTCACATGCAAATCCATCTGGCCCTGGAGATTTTTTCTTAGGGAGTTGATTAATAGCTTGTTCTATTTCTTTTTCTAAAATGGGGCTATTTCAATAATTTATTTCCTCTTCTGTTAACCTAGGCAATCTGTATTTTTGTAGATATTCCTCCATTTCTTTTACATTATCAAATTTATTGGCATAAAGTTGGGCAAAGAAACTCCTAATTATTGCTCTAATTTCCTCTTCATTGGAGGAAAGTTCTCCCCTATCATTTTTGAGACTAACAATTTGATTTTCCTCTTTCCTTTTTCTAATCAGATTAACTAAAGGCTTATCTATTTTGTTGGTTTTTTCATAAAACCAACTCTTAGTTTTATTTATTAATTCAATAGTTTTCTTATTTTCAATTTTATTAATCTCCCCTTTTATTTTTAGAATTTCCAATTTGGTATTTAATTGAGGGTTTTTAATTTGATCTTTTTCTAGCTTTTTAAATTGTAAGCCCATTTCATTGATCTTCTCTTTCTCTGTTTTATGCAAGTAAGCATCTAGAGATATAAAATTACCCCTTATAACTGCTTTGGCCGTATCCCACAAATTTTGGTATGTTGTCTCATTATTGTCATTCTCTTGGATGAAATTATCGATTGCTCTTTCACCCATTCATTCTTTAGGATTAGATTATTTAACTTCCAATTAATTTGTGGTCCGTTTTCTTCTGGCCTTATATTACATGTGATTTTTATTGCACCATGATCTGAAAAAGAATGCATTTAGTACTTCTGCCTTTCTGCATTTGATTTTGAGGTTTTTATTCCCTAACACATGATCAATTTTCATATAAGTTTCATGAACCCCTGAGAAAAAAGTATACTCCCTTCTACCACCATTCAATTTTCTCCAGAGATCTGTCATACCTAACTTTTCTAGCCTTTTGTTTACCTCCCTGACTTCTTTATTTATTTTGTAGTTTGATTTATCTAATTCTGAGAAAGCAAGGTTGAGATCCCCCAAAACTAGCATTTCTAATACAATATTGAATAGTAATGGTGATAGTCGGCAACCTTGTTTCACCCCTGATCTTATTGGGAATGGTTCTAGTTTATCCCCATTACATATGATGCTAACTGATGCTTTTAAATAGATGCTCTTTTCTATTTTAAGTAAAAGTCCATTTATTCCCATACTTTCTAGTGTTTTTGTAGGAATCGCTAGTGGATTTTATCAAATTATCTATTGAGATAAGAAATCATATGATTTTTGTTAGTTTGGTTATTGATATAATCGATTATGCTAATGGTTTTCCTAATATTGAGCCAGCCCTGCATTCCTGGGATAAATCCTACATGGTCATGGTGTATTATCCTGCTAATATTTTATTTAAGATTTTTGCATCAATATTCATTAGGTAAATTGGTCTATAGTTTTCTTTCTCTGTTTTCATACTACCTGGTTTATGTATCAGTACCATGTCTGTGTCATAAAAGGAATTTGATAGGAGGCTTTTGTTCCCTATTTTTTCTTTTTTCTTTTCTTTTTTTTTGCTGAGGCAATTGGGGTTCAGTGACTTGCCCAGGGTCACATAGCTAGGAAATGTTGAGTATCTGAGACGAGATTTTAACTCAGGTCCTCCTGACTTCAGGGCTGTTGCTCTATCCACTGCACCACCTAGCCGCCCCTATTCCCTATTTTTTCAAATAGTTTATATATAATTGGAGTTAATTGTTCTTTAAATGTTTGGTAAAATTCACATGCAAATGGTCCTGGGGATTTTTTTCTTAGGGAGTTGATTAATAGTTTGTTGTGTTTCTTTTTCTAAAATGCGACTATTTAAGTAATTTAATTCCTCTTCTGCTAATCTGGGCAATCTGTATTTTTGTATTTATTCCTCTATTTCACTTAAGTTATCAAATTTATTGGCATAAAGTTGGGCAAAGCAACTCCTAATTATTGCTCTAATTTCCTCTTCGTTGGTGAAAAGTTCTCTCTTTTCATTTTTGAGACCAGCAATCTGATTTTCCTCTTTCCTTTTTGTAATCAAATTAAATAAAGGTTTATCTCTTTTATTGGTATTTTTATAAAACCAACTCTTAGTTTTATTTACTAATTTAATAGGTTTCTTTTTTTCTTTCAATTTTATTAATCTCTCCTTTTATTTTTAGAATTCCATGTTTTGTATTTGATTTGGGGTTTTTAATTTGTTTTTCTAGCTTTTTTAGTTGCAAGCCCAATTCATTGATTTTCTTTTTCTCTATTTTATGAAAGTAAGCATCTAGAGGTACAAAATTTCCCCTTATAACCACTTTGGCTGCATCCTACAAATTTTGGTATGTTGTCTCATTATTGTCATTCTCTTGGATGAAATTATTAATCTAGGAATTTCCAGCTATACGACTTGGTGCATATATGTTTAGTATTGATATTGCGTCATTATCTATGGTATCCTTTAATAAGATATAATTTCCTTCTTTGTCTCTTAATTTGATCTATCTTTGCTTTTACTTGATCTGAGATCAGGATGGCTACCCCTGCTTTTTTTTTCTTCACCTGAAGCATAAATATATTCTTTTACAGCCCTTTACCTTCATTCTGTATGTATCACTATGCTTTAAATATCTTTCTTGTAAACAATATATTGTAGGATTCTGGCTTTTAATCCACTCTGTTATCTGCATTTGTTTTATGGGGGAATTCATCCCATTCATATTCACTGTTAAAATAACTAATAATGTATTTCCTGTCATCTTATTTGCCCCAGGTTATACTTTTCTCTTTCCTATCCCCCTTCCCTCCTCAGTATCTTGCTTATGATGACCACCTCCCTCAAACAGTCCTTCCCCTTTAGAGCCACTCCCCCCTTTTTATACCTTTCCCCTAAATCTTCTCTTTTCTTTTGTAATAATGTTTCCCTTTCTTTTCCCCCTTTCCCTCCTACTTCCCTATAAGTTGAGACAAGTTTCTTTGTGATACCAAATATGTCTGATATCTCTTGGAGCCAAATCTGTTGAAAGTAAGATTCACACAATGATCAGCCCTCCTCCCTTCTTTCCCTCAATTATAATTCCCTCAATTTTTTACCTTTTTGTGAGGTGTAATTTCCCTTATTTTACCTCATTTTTCCTCTTATTCCAGTGTGATCCCTTTCCCACCTAGTTTCTTTTTCATATTATAATAAAATCAAATTATAATTCTTATCTCTTAAAACATAAAATAATATTTTAGTTAATTTTCAGAAATGTCACTTTAAATTCTTTCTAAATAATTTAATTATGAGACTACCATTATGCCTTCTTTTCCATACATTTTGGGGTTTTTGTTCTGAAAACAAAGATCAATACAATTAGTAATTATGACAAACAGGACCATGATAAGCAGCATGAAAGGTTCTGTGAAATCAGCTTTTTAGACAGATTCAATTAAACAGGGAGACTTTGGGAAGAGATAAAATGTCATTTCAGATATGAACAACATTCTCTTTGTGGGTAAAAGACCTCAGGACAGTGGTTGTGAGTAGAGGTTAAGGAAATGTGTCACCTGATGGTGTTCCACTTTAATTTTAATTTTTAATAGGTACAAAGTCAAGTTGTTTTTACCTGTTTTAGAAAGACAAATTCTGCCAGTACTTGATAAATAGCAGTAATCTGAGAGAAGGGCTTTGTCTTTCCACCATTGTTAAAGATCTGTTCTTACATTAATTAGTGAAAAGATCAATTTGAAAGGTGGATTAATAATTTTTCCCCTTTCTACTCCTTTAAAATAAAAAAAAGTTTCATTTCATGAAAGCTCATTTTATGCCATATACTTCCCTGAGTCACAGATATGCAGCTTTACAGAATCACCAAATTTGAGAGTTGAGAGTTCAGTGACCATCTAATTCAGTCCACATACAAAAGGAATCTCCATGCTGACAAATCCAGCAAATGGCAAAAGTCTTGGCTTGAAGACTTTTCAGTCTTGACACAGATCGTTTCTCTTTGGGACTATATTAATCATTAGGAATTCTCTCCTAATGAAAATGAAAATGAGCCACTTGCCCATTTTTTGCTTGGATCTGATCTTTGGGCAAGAGAACAAGTCTAATAGTTGTTCCACTTGACAGCCTTTCAAATACTTGACTAGGTCTTATATCTTCTTTGAGTCTTTTTCTTTCCTCTTCTGAAATGCCCATTTCCTTCTCTCAGTCCTCTCATGCATGGTCTCACAAACATTCACCATCCTGGTTGCTGTCTTCTGGATATTTTCCAGCTTCTCTGTGTATTTCTGATATCATGCCATCTAGAATTGAACATAAGGCTCTAAACTGACATAAGACTTATTTCCTTTATGAAAGCTAGGCCCTTCTTACTACAGCTTAAGATCACATACACTTTTTCTGCTGCCATATCATATTGCTGACTCATTGAGTTTTTGGGTAACTATTTCTCACTCACCCTGATCCTTTCTAGAACAACTGCTGTTAAACCACATCTTCCCATGTTAAATTTGTGAAAAATTCATTTTTTTGTACCTATTGCAGGAACATTTATCCCTGCTGATTTAAACTGGTTAGATTAAACCCAAGCTTTAATTTATCAAGATCCTTCTGGAACCAGAGTGCCGATTTTGTAAACATACAGTTCATTCATCTAAATCATCCTGGGCTACTTACCTGGGATGCTACTTCCAATATTGACATTGAACTTTTTAATAGTTGTTTTTGAGCCTGAGTTCTGAATCCCTATGAATATATTACTGTCTATACCACCTTTCCTCATGTTCTCCACAAGAATACCATAACTGATATAATTTAACAAAACTTTGCTTAATCCAGGTAAATTCTATCCATAGTATTCTCCTCATTTACTAGATTACTAAAGCTAAAAACAGAAAAAGAAAATGAAGTTAGTCTAGTATGATCTGTTCTTGATGAGATGTTTGTTCTTTATATCACTGTTTCCCTCGCTAGATGTTCACCAATCATTTTATTATTAATATGTTCTAAAATTTACAAGGAATTGAAGTCAGACACTGGCCTAGAGTTTGTAGACTCTTTCCTTTTATTTAAAAATCCAGATAACATTTACCTTACTGAGTACTTATTCCATTTTCCATGATCTCTGAGATATTAACAGTCAAATCTGCCTATTTGTATCATTCATCTGATCCAGGTGACTATATTTAGTCTCCTTATTTATCTTGGGTGCCAGCTTCATACAAGTAATTTTTGTTGTCATTTCTAGTATATACATCCTTTGCAGAGAAAATTAGAAATTAATGGCTAAGATGACAGGAAAAGATAATGATGAATATTTAGAGAGAAATATTTGGGAAAACTGGGATGCTAATATATTGTTGGTGGAATTGTGAACGGATCCAGCCATTTGGGAGAGTAATTTGGAGCTATGTTCAAAAAGTTATCAGATTGTGCATATCCTTTGACCCAGCAATGTTTCTCTTGGGCCTGTATCTCAAAGAGATCTTAAAGGAAGGAAAGGGACCCACATGTGCCTTTTTTCCATAGTGGCAAGAAACTGGAAACTGAGTGGATGCCCATCAGTTGGAGAATGGCTGAATAAGTTATGGTATATGAATGTTGTGGAATATTATTATTCTGTAAGAAACAACCAACAGGATGATTTCAGAAAGGTCTGGAGAGCCTTACATGAACTGATGCTAAGTGAAATAAACAGAACTAGGAGATCATGGAACATGGCAACGTCAATATTATATGATGATCAATTCTGATGAACATGAATCTTTCCAACAGAGAGATGATTGATGCCAGTTCCATTGATCTTGTGATGAAGAGAACCATCTACATCCAGAGAGAGGACTGGAAACTGATTGTGGATCATAACATAACATTCTCACTCTTTTTGTTATTTTTCACTTATATTTTGTTTTCTTACTCTTTCTTTTTTAATCTGATTTTTCTTGTGCAGCAAGAGAATTGTATAAATGTTTACATATATTGGATTTAACATATTTTACCATGTATAACATATATTGGATTACTTGCCATCTAGGGGAGGGGATGGGGGGAAGGACGGAAAAATCTAAAACACAAGGCTATGCAAGGGTCAATGTTGAAAAATTATCTGTGCATATGTTTTGAAAATAAAAAGCTTTTAACAAAAAAAAAAGAAAATTAGAATTAAACAAGAATTGAATCTTCTTCTCTCATCAGTCATTACTCTAGTTACCTCAGGCAATGGTCCCATCTTTTCTTCCTTTTATCTCTTTCATTATAGCTCTAAAAAGGGGGAAACAAGGCATTTTATTTTTCTTCACTTCTCTTATTGGCCATAACTTCTCATGATCTTTATCACTGTTGATAAACATTGTTTTTTTACAGTATCATGCTAAGCTTTTATGTTTACCATTTATCTTCTGTTATCTGGCCTGTCACCTTCTGTACATTTGTTTCTAAGTTGGCTGTGTATTCACATTAGTCCCTTCACACAAATTTCCTTTTTGTTCCTCATTGGAAACATTTCTTTTTGTTTCTTCAGAGTTTACGTATTGATTATCTCCCATCTGGGGCTGACTTCCCTAGGTGCATGGGATCTTTCTTATTCTTCTTCTGAAAACTTTTGTAAAGGATTATCAAGAAGTTTGTAGATTATACTCTAAATATTTCCATTAGATAATCTAATTATGAAAATAAACTTTTAGAAACCAATCACTTTTTTTCTGTTTAACTGAAACTTTGAATTTTTCTTTAAAAGAAGAATTAAACGTAAAAACTAAGATTACCAAGTGAAAGTAATAACTTTATGAGAGGCATATTTCAGCCTTAATGATTAGAACATTGTAAAAATGGAAGCGTACTTTGTAAAAAAAAAAAAAAAAAAAAAAAAGGCAGCTCATTTCCTACTTTGGGGGGAAGCAAGTGCTTAACATTTAGAAAAGTTAACTTCTGTTTATCTTACACATTGTTCCTCCAAATCAAGTCTTTGTTTTCTAAATTGTAACACTGTTTGCAAAGAAAGTACTGTATTTGGTAGTATACATTTTTTAAAGAGTAAGTGAAGTACAGACTATATTGAGATTGTATTTCATTCCTTTAAAGCACAATTTGTTATCAAGTGATTTTTAAGTATTATTCATCAATTTTGATGGCCTGTTCTTGAATTTGGCACATCATCATTAATGATTTTTACATTGCCAAATATCTTTCACAGAATTAAACTACTTCACTGGTTCTGGTAAATAAAGTAATATAACCCCATTTCCCCAATTATTTAAATATTATTCACATAATTTTTCATCATTACATTTTGTATTTCAACTTAGTACAATTGCTTTAGATGTATTAATTAAAGAAGATTCACATGTTATTCATATCATGTTACTTTTGTTATTTTGTAGGGCATCTCTTGAAGAAAATCCTTATTTCCGCTTGAAAAGGGTAGTTAAATGGTATTTGTCAGGATTCTATAAAAAGCCAAAGGTAATTTGCCTATCATTGCTTCTTCATTATTGGTTTTTTGTTTGTTTGTTTTGTTTTTGTTTTTGTTTTTTTTTCAAAAGAAGCATCTTTGTTTCTTGTCAATTTTATTATTAAATATTTTTGGCTTACCAGAATGGTGTTTCTGCTTCCTAATGTTAAATCTGATTATGGTTATTATCATTATGTTATATAATTAATCTTATGTCAGGGAACAGTATCATTGAATGCTTGCTGCAATGTGAAATGTTAAGCCTTTTTCCTCTTTAGAGTTTGTATTTATATGACAAATTTTAAATCCATCTTGATGCTTTTGTGGTTTTTTTTTTTTTTTTTTTTTTTATCTTTAGGGATTAAAGAAACCATATAATCCTATACTTGGTGAGACTTTCCGCTGTCTCTGGATTCATCCAAGAACAAACAGCAAAACTTTTTATATTGCTGAACAGGTATGAGCAACATATGTATAAAACAAAAGTGATTTTGAAGTCAGTGGGCTATTTTTGAAGAAAATGATTAGTGGAAGTAATTTTTTTCTAATAATGTTTCAGCTAAAAACAAAAGTTTATGGATGTTTGGTAAATAAGTGAGTTTTTACTTTTTTCAGTTGTGAATGTAATTTATTTATTTATTTATTTATTTTTGCTTTTTTTGCTGAGGCAATTGGGGTTAAGTGACTTGCCCAGAGTCACACAGCTAGGGAATGTTAAGTGTCTGAGACCAGATTTGAACTCAGATCCTCCTGACTTCAGGGCTGGTGCTCTACCCACTATGCCACCTAGCTGCGCCGAATGTAATTTTCTTAAAAGCACTACTACCACATCCATGAAAGTTATTTAGTAAAAAAATAAGTAAACCCAGCTTTTATTGTTTACCTTTTAGAGATTCATTTATTTAGTTTGTTAAAAAAAAAAATCCCTATATATTTCATAGGATTTCTTAAAATAAAAGCATATCTTTATTATAATATTATTTTCAGTGTAAAAATGGTCTTTTATTATGGACCCTGATAGAATCCTGTACAACTCAGTTTTTTGTTTTTCCTGTATTGACTCATTGTAAAGGGTTTTGTTACTGAGTTTTGGTCCTGGAAATATTGTTTCCTATGCTAGTAGCTAAATAGCTAAGTAGTAGTTTAAGTAGCTTAAGTCTGTCCTCAGATACTAGCTTTGAGATCCTTGTTAATTCACATGACATTTCTGGGCCTTAGTTCCTTCATCTGTAAAGTAGAGATTGAACTAACACCTATTGAGGAACTTAAAATGCTACATAAGTGTTAATTATTAAAATTCTCTTTTTTTTTTTAGTTACTTCTCATCTTCAGACAGATGAATACAGATGTTATTTGAATTGTGTATGAAATAAATAAATATATTTTTTCTGGATGAGCTTTCTATTTATAGGGATTATTTTTATATGTAAATTATCTCCCATTTATCTTTTTATATAGGGCAGGATTTTTCATTTACTTCCGTTTCTGTTGCTACCATCCTACTTTATTCCCTCAACGTTTTGTGTCTTGACTACTTCAGTAGTCTTTTTGTTTTCTGCTTCATCTTCTAGGCTATGATCTTTCTGCAGACTTGTCTTTATAAAGCAGTATCTTATGATATCATTCCTTTGATCAAAAATCTTCATTGGCTTCTTTCTTACAAAATCTAAAACTTTAATATGGCATGAAACACTTTTCCGTATTCTAGTCCAACCTAGTCAATATTTGATCCTGATTAATTTATTGAACTTTCGACTCCCATACTAACTGATAGACTGAACATATATAATCTGAATGTATCTTAATCTTTCTCTCATACTTTTTTTTTTATTAAAGCTTTTTATTTGTATAACATATGTATGGGTAGTTCCCCAGCCTTGATCTTTACAAAGCTTTCCATTACAAATTTTACCCCCAGTCCCCTCCCCTCCCCTAGATGATAGGAAGTCCACTATATGTTAATAATTCT
This sequence comes from Myrmecobius fasciatus, assembly GCA_023553655.1. Taxonomy (NCBI): domain Eukaryota; kingdom Metazoa; phylum Chordata; class Mammalia; order Dasyuromorphia; family Myrmecobiidae; genus Myrmecobius; species Myrmecobius fasciatus. Next base: position 72,996 of record JAJPUD010005415.1, read on the forward strand.
CTCATACTTTTTAAAAGCATTTTTCTTCTTGCTTTTCTTCTTGCCCTTCTCCAGCCTTTTATGCTTATCCAAATTCTGCTCATTTTTCAGAGCCTGGTTCAGATCCTTTCTTATTTTAAAAACTTTGTCAGATGGCTGTAGCCCATTGTTATCTCCCTCCTCTTAGCTCCTATTACTGTTATTGTAATTAAGCACAAGTGTTATGTTAATATAAAACCTGTTATCATATTGCTATTTAACATTATGTATTTGTTTTGTTTTTCCAACTAAACTATAAATTTTTTGGGCAAGGGAACCAAGTCTTGTATTCCTATTAGTGATTATCAGGGTATCTTATACATAGCAGGTATTTAATTGAATATATGTTTGCTTTCATCAAAATGGATGTATTTTGTATATAATTGAAATCTAATAATATTTATATCCCCATTTATCTTTACAGCCTTGTATCTTCTTGAAGGTACCATGATTTAATAAGAGGCAATACATTAAAGTAAATATTGAGTGGATTTGGAGTCATAGGACCTAGGTTTAAATCTTGTTTCCATCACATATGTGATATATCATTTAACCTTTTTTGGGTCTCTAAATTATTCACCTTTAAATAAAGGCAATGAATTCATTGTTCTGTTGAAGGCCCTTTCTACTGAAACCTCACAAACTTATAACTGAGCAACTGTTATCTGACATTGATTTCATTTCAGGAAGAAATGATTTTGAAGTAGAGAGGTGGCTTGTAACAAAATAGTAAAGTTAGGAGACCTTAGCTTATCCTGGCTTTTTGCTTTAATTGTAAGACAGTGATCCAAGAGTTACTCCACTACTTTGAGCTTCACGTGGTTTAGCTCCATGAGGGTCAAGGTTTCTTCTGTGGTACTAAGCAGGAATAGCTTCAGCAGTGTTTTCATTGATTTTCTAAAGTCTTTTCAGTATTATATATAAAGACTTGAACCACAATTTTTATTCATGGTCTTTTCAGGTTTTTATCTTGTGAATGTCTTTTCCAGAGTACACTTTTAGTAGTTAACTAATAAAATATAAGATAATATAGTATAGTAATACTTGCTTATATTATTATTTTTCCTGTTGTGTTCAATAGGTGTCCCATCACCCACCTATTTCTGCCTTCTATATTAGCAACCGAAAGGATGGGTTTTGCCTTAGTGGTAGTATCCTGGCCAAGTCCAAGTTCTATGGTGAGTTTGTAATCAACTTTAGCTAGCCAGAATTAGGTAATCTTTCATGCCTTAATTTTTTAGTGCTTTTGTATAGTTAATGCACATTTCATCAACCAGATTTGCTTGGATATAGGTATGCCTTTTGTGCTGATTTTGTCAATCCAAAACTAGAGTTATGATCTTGTTATACAAAAATGAACATTATGGAGTTATAAATTTCATACAAACCTTTGAGGGTAGGTATTAAACAGAGCTTCTTTATCTCTGATTTTGTCAAATTGTAGCTTCTGTCTGAATAGTGTGAACCTTAATCCAAGGATAGGTTAGCTGGCCAAATGGAGTTCCTGACCAAAGAGATAAATAATTTAAGTGAGCAAAATGCTTTCTTCCAAGGAAAGATGTCCCAGTTTCAGAGGAAGGAGATGAATGGTTCGTTTCAGTTTGAAGTTCTGGTCAGTTTCCAGGGCTTCTGATAAAGAGATAACTCCAGTCTTTTCTTTGTTTTTTCTTACTCTTATTATATAGGTATTTTGGTATAGATTTAAGGAGTTGGGTGTGTGGTGGGTAGCATAAGATGAACAAAGGACAGAAAGAAGAGCTTCTTGGTGATCTTAGGCCACGTCCTTATCCCAGGCCTAACCATCAGGTATCTGACAACTACTTGTTGGGTATCCTTTCAGGTATAATTTGGATTAGATATTCACCAGAGTTGCTTTCAACTCTGTGAGTTTGCGAACTTCAGTTACAATAAAACAATGGAACTTGACTAGGTCTTTGTAGGCTTCCCCTTTTAAAATATACAATAGAATTTTTTGCATAGTTTATGTTTCTTGTAAATCAATACCAGAGGAAAGAAAAAGTTCTATTAAAGCATCTTAATTATGATATCAAGAAATTTAAGGCAAGTTAGACATTCATTGTGGGGGAATTTTTTTAAACTGTTTTTCTCTCCTGAAATAGACAAGTGAAGACTAAGTTGAAACAGTTTTTCTTCAAACAAATGGTATAACATACCTGGAATCTTGAGTTTTTGTATTAAAGAAAGTTAGACTTACTTTTGTAAAACGCTAAAATCTTTGTTTTTTTATGTATTTCATTCCAAATAGTCTTATGTTAAATTGTAGGACACACTGGCCAAATAAAGTGTTGTGACTCAGTTTGATAAATGCAAATGGGAGCTAAGTTTTAGTAGCCATAAACCTGGGAATTAGGCCATTGAGTAATTCTTACAGTTCAGTTAGGACATGGAATAATCAAGAGCAGAGGGAAAAGTCCCCATAGGGAAAGCAAATTATAGTTAGGACCTACAAAACCCTGCCAGCCTACATGCTTTTCCTTTCCTTAAGTAATCTTTTATGTCATTGAAAGTTGTCTTATCATTCCATTGATATTTGTGTCTTAATCCTAAATTTTAAATGGAAAAAGATATCAGAAAAAAGCAGGGCTATTTTATTTAAAAAAAAAATCTGTTACCAGGAGAACATTATACACAGCAACAAGACTATACGATGATCACTTTTGATGGACATGGTTCTCTTCAACAATGATGTGATTCAAACCAGTTGTGCTGCGATGAAGATAGTCATATACATCCAGAGAGAGGGCTGTGGGAACTGAGAGTGAACCACAACACAGCATTTTAACGCTTTCTGTGAATATTTCCATGCATTCTGTTTTCCTTCTTAGGTTATTTTTTTTCTTCTTCTCTTTCTAGATCTGATGTTTCTTGTGCAGTAAGATAACTGTATAGATATGTATACATGTATTGTATTTGTCATATAATTTATCCTATCTAGCATGTATTAGATTACCTGTCATCTAGGGGTGGGGGGCGGGGGGAGGGAAAGGAAAAGCTTTGGAAAAAAAAAGTTTTTTTTTGCAAAGGTCAATGTTGAAAAGTCACTCATATGTTTTGCAAATAAAAAGCTTTATTAAAAAAAAAATAAAAAAAAATCTGTTTTGTAAAGTAAGTAAGAAATCCTTAGTCTTGTGACTTAAAATTCTTAAAATACAAAAAGAATAAATGATAGAGATGAAATATATTTAATCTTAAACTAAGAGATTCTTTCACAATAATGAAAAAAATAATAGTGTTTTCAAATGCCTGGTGCTTTGCTGGTGTCAAGGAAGTTTCCCAGATGATTTTGCCCATTAGGAGTTTTCTTGGACATAGCAAAGTCAGACACATATAATATGGAATAGACATATAAACAAATATCCATAAATGATGTTCTTATTGAATATTTGTTTAGGAAAAGGATTAAGATAGTGTGTATAACATATATTAATATGTAAACTAACATATAGTAGAGGATGAAAAGAAAATTTTCAGAGCTATAATTTAACAACAGCAAACATTTCATATATACTTTACATTGTATTTTGTACTTGGATATGAAGATAAACAAAGTATGTTCCCTGCCTTTCAGAATCTTATAGTCTAATGAAAAGGAGGACTTTGTATACAGATAACTTCTACAAAACAAAATATAAGTGCGAAAAAGGAGGTCTAGACAAATTGGAGGAAAATTATAGGAGAAAGAAGGAGAACTTTTATGAAGGAAGGGGATATTTGAGTAATCAGAAACTAGTGATAGGAGAGACAAGGAAGAATGCATTCTAGGAAAAGAGATCAGTGAGGAAAGGCTTCCATTGTAAGCATGGTGAAAACAACTCATTGGTATGGAAGTGGTCCAATTTGTCTAAAATATGGAATATGTGAAAGAGGGACTAGTATGAAAATACGACTAGAAATCTGGATTGGGGCTGGCTTATGAAGCATTTTGAGTGCTAATATGAGAAATTTCTTCATTAGACAATGGGAAATTACTAAAAAGATTGAGTATTAGTTTGGCATCATTAAAGTGTCCTAATTCCCTGAATGCATTTATTCTCATCTGTTCTCAGAAAGTAATCAGGATCAAGCTTGTTAATGTTTAGATAGGAGATCTTAGAAATTGTAATAGGCCCTTTCTTGAGAAGTGATGTAGTACAGTGGAAGGAGTAATCCATTGGGAGGTAGAGGACTTAGGTTTGAATCCCAACTTTGTAGTTTATGGTTTGTTTACCTGGGGAAGTTGCTTTCTAGGCTTCAGTTTTTCCAATTAATAAAAGGAGAGAATTATATTGAATTACATGTTTTGTTCCTTCATCTCCAAATCTATGATTCTGTTAATGGTGTATTTAGTGAGATTACTTTGACAGTAGTATAAAGGATGCTGGAGGCAGAGAAATCAACTAGATCACAGTAGGATGAGACCTGGTTAAATACTGAACTAAAACTGTTGGAAGGTGTGCATATATAAAAAGGAAATTTCCCAAGTAGAATTTGAAACAACAATAATAGTGCCTGGTAAAGGTTGGGAGTTGGGTTTGGCAGGAGAGAGGAAAGATCCAAAAACTGAGTCAGGATCTAAAAAGTTATTTAAATAAGATATGGAGCATCAACATTTATTTTTTAAAGAAGTTTTTATGGCATGGGCTAGTTGAAGATTCTCTCTCTTTTTTTTTTTTTTTAAAGAGTATCTGATAAGTTGTAGGAGCAAAAGGTTTCAGTGTAAGTATAAATAAAAGAAAGCCTAGAGTTTACTTGGATAAATGAGATCTAATCTTTCTAGCAGATGTAAAAGATTAGATTGGAGATGATTACTTTTTCCACCCTAATCCTTAAAAAGAAAATTGGCATGTGATAATATCCCAATTACACATAAAATGCAATTGACGTATTTTTACCATTGAGTAATTATGGTCACAGTTGAATAAACTCGGGCATTTAAAATGACATGCATACCATTTACATTAAAAAACAAACTCAAAAAACCCCAAAACATAAAATCCCAAGCAACTACCAAAACCCCAAGAATAAACCATCAAAACAAATAGATTTTGTGTGTGTGTGTTTGTGTGTGTGGCATGCACACTTTTGTGAAAATTCTGAAATATTTATTAGTAGTACAAGTGAAAGACTCATTTCTTAGATACCTTAAGCAAAACTTGTCTCTGCTCTTCATGTTCCAAGGACTACATTGGAGTATTATTAGAGATACAATTAAGACAGTATTTTGCCTTTGTGCTTACCATATTTTCAATATGACAGCAATTGTATCCTTGTTTTTGTAGGCTATTAAGACTCAGTCTACTTGTATATCACTACAAATATATTCATTATATTAAATAATTTTAAATAATCTTATCAGGTGTGATTTCTGAATATCAAATTAAGACACTATAGAAGACAGGAGAGAGGTTAAGCTAGATTAATATATTCCAAGTTATTATTTTGTAAGCATATTTAGATATGTTTTGTATAATTATAATGAACTACTTCTTTCAGGGAATTCTCTATCTGCCATACTGGAAGGAGAAGCACGTTTAACTTTTTTGAATAGAGGTGAAGATTATGTGATGACGATGCCATATGCTCATTGTAAAGGTAAATTAATATAAGTGTTCAGAGAAAATTTGACAGAAAAGTCCAATTTAGATACTTTAAATTTCTGGATTTTGATAATATCTTTCAAATGAGTACTATTTGCTGAGGGTTAAGATTGATGAAACTCAATTTTGAGTTCTGCTATCACCTGTTGACAGTATGTGGTGTTGGCTTCTATCATATAGAATCATAGAAGTTCACCCACAATTTTTTCTTGACATTAGTCCCATCTTTCAAAAGAAAGGTGAACCATACTTGTACTTTGATGCAATTTCCTTCCATTAATTCTTACTTTTCTTCACCTGCTTATAGAATTTGACTAATGACATTCACTCATCCTCTTGATTTCTATATGAAGTGTTATACTGTAAAAATATTCTTTCAAAATGTCAGATCCAGTGACTTTTTTTTTTAAGGTCTTTTTTTCTCCTTACCCTTTTTGCAACATTTGATACTGCTCACTATTGTCTTCTTCACAATAGTCTCCTCCCTTGGCTTCAGAGCCCAGATTTTCTCCTGGTTCTTTGACAGTTCATTCTCTTTCTGCTTTTCTTATTCCTCTCTTCTTTTCTTAAGACATTCCTTTTCTTCTTCTTTTACCTACTATTATAATTTCATCAGTATTTTTTGTGGGAGTTACTTCAAAGTGTGCATTGCTAGCCCTTTTCCTCAGCCCTCAAAAGCTCTAGAATCCTGTTTCTATATGGCTATTAGGGAACTTTATCTGAATGGTCCCATAAGCATCTGATGCTCTGCATCCAGGTTAGTTTTTTAAAATATCAGTGTAATCATGCTACTGTATACTCAGCAAACCTTAATGTCTTCACTTTGCAGATTCGGATAAGGTTTAGATCATATCTGGCATTTAGTATGTTCCACATTTAGTAGACTCCAGTCTACTTTTTCATCCTTCACATAGTTTTTTTTGCAACCTGAGAACACACTAAAATAGTATAAATTACAGAACTATTATTTTACTGTGTCTGCTCAAACTTTTCTTATTATACCCCAGAAGAAATGCTCACTCACTTTTTTGCTTCACCTCTTTATATTTCTCTCCTTCCCATTTAGAAAACCCAATGTACTTAATACTTCCTTCATGAAGCTTCCCCAGTTTCCCCAAATTGGAAATTTTTTCTTACATATCTGATTTTATAGCACCTTGTACTGTGTAAACTAGGTGGTGCAGTATCTAGAAAACATCTCCTAGATAAGTTGAATCAAGAAGACCATAGATCAAATCTTATGTCAGACCCTGGACAAGTAAATTACTTAACCTCACTGTGTTTGTTTCCCCTTATGTAAAATGAGAGTAATTGTTGCACTATTCCACAGTATTGTTGTGAGGATCATGAGTTATTCATATTTAAAAGACTTTGCATACCTTAAAGCACTATACCAATGCTTTTTTGTTTTTTCATCTTTTTCTAGACTTAATACTTTCTGATTTTTCTCATATATCTTTTCATCTTCATAGATTTTAAATTCTTTAAAGCCAGGGATCAATTTCTTATTTTTATATCTTTTTTTGTTAACATTATCTGAAGCAAAATGGGCTATTATGTGTACTAGTGTGTTCCCTAGTTTTTGAGATATTTAAATTACTTATTGGGAATATTGAGAGCATTCATGCACTGAGTAGATCCTTGAACATCACTTTTAAGCTAAGGTTTCTTCCAGTTCTTATATTTTGTTATTTAGTTGAAATCATAAAGTTGTTACTTTCTTAAAACTTAAAAGAATTTTTTTTTCATTTTATGTACTAAACCATGGCTTTTGTGTATCTCCAGATAAGAATCCAAAATAGAGATCTGTCCCCGATTAATTAACTGTCTTAGCTAATTTTAACATTTTCCTCTCTAAGAATATTATCTTTTGGAAAATATTTAGTTGTTTGTAAAAGAAAAATGTTAATTGCTCTAAATTTTCAAAGTTCTTATCAAAGGGTATATTTTTAATCAAGGAAATACTGCCTTGTGTATTTATAGAAGATCCAACTGATTTATATTTCAGTTTCAGTTACAGTTTAATTTGTTTGATAGTAATAATCTTTACTTAGCTTCTCCAAGATATCCTAACCAGCAAAAGAAGTTTTTCAATTCAATTAACAAATGTTACCCACCTACTGTAGGCAAAGCATTGTACTCTAGGGATTTAAGAATGAGAAAAAACACAGAAGACCTCACAGAGCTCCCTATAGTCTTAATAGGGGAATATACACAAATATATAATATAAGGTACAATAAGATATGGGTGAAAGAAAAATCCAGAAGTATTTGAGAAAGGAGGGAGGGACTTGGAGAAAAGTTCATCAGATCATCTGAGTTGGACTTTGAAAGAAAAAAAAAGGATTTCATTAGGTAGATGTCGAAGAGATTTCTTTCAGACATGAGGGAAATGTTTAGAGATGGGAGAAATAGTATGAGATCTGAGAACATCTAGAAATTTTTAATTGTCTCTTTTCCATTGTTATTTTAGTTTCACCTCTTGTTTAAATTAATCTACAAATGAGAAGAATTGCCATTTCAGGGTGGGGCGGGGTGTGTGTGTGTGTGTGTGTGTGTGTTTGCTGAGCCAATTGGGATTAAGTGACTTGCTCAGGATCACACAGCTAGGAAGTGTTAAGTATCTGAGGCCATATTTGAACTCAGATCCTCCTGATTTTAGGGCTGTTGTTCTAATCCACTGTGCCACCTAGCTATCCCTCATTTCAGGTTTCTTTAAACATAATTTATTTTATTGAAAAGGTGTTGAAAGATCAACTACTTCCTTGTTTTTAAACAATACTTTACTGTTGGATGATGTAATAAGTCTTTTAAAAGATTATTGGGAAGATTGCATCACTGAATCTGGTTTTTTTGTAGTGTTTAGTAGTACAGTTTATATATATATATATACATATATATATACACACATATATACACATATATGTGTGTATATATGTGTGTGTGTGTGTGTGTGTGTGTGTGTGTATATAAAATCCTCATAGAGGCTTTTTTTCCCCTTACCTTTGCTTTCTCCCTTCCTCAACAGAGATAAAGGACTACTGGTCACCATCTTTTTTCTAAGTTGTTTTTATATCACATAGAGTATTATGTCATGTTCTTAGGTTTCTTTTTTCTAAACTAAATAATCTCATTCAGTATTTTGGAACTATTGACTCGTTTGCCTTTTCTTTGATTTTTGTCCCAAATTTTGCATCCCTTTGTTAATTATAACATTCAAAACCAGATAGAGGATTTTTCTGCTAGTTAAGGTTAAGAGCAATCTTGAGTAAAATAAAGCTACTATTTGAACATTAATTGATTCTTTTAAGGCTTGTTTAAGGTGCTGTAGTTCTCTAATATGGATATCTTTTATCTGTGTTGTTACTTTGGTGTCCTTATTCCATATTTACAAAGATACAATATTCTTTATTGAAGTGTCCCTTCTCCCCATATTTTATTAATCTTTGTAATATTTTCACTGTATTTTTTCTCAATAACTCTTCAGTTTTCCATGTTCATTTAGAATTCTGACTCAGTCTTCCAAGTTGCAAAACATTAATCTTAATCCTGTAATGATATCTCAATTTTCATTACATACTACATTAAATGTAATGATTCTGTGAGGGCAGTCTTTAGGTTATATTCATTCTTTCTCTTCCTGTGTCCCCTCCCCACTCCTTTGCAAACCATTCCATACCGCTCTTTGGCTATGTTTTCCCATTCATTTTAAAATAGAATAGAAATTTAGAATTAGAAAAGGACCTTATTGATGGTCTCTTTCTCTTTCTTCCTATAAGAGATGCTCTTTTTCTCTTTCTCCCTATAAGATCCTAAACTACTTCTGGGTAAGAACTATGTCTTACTTATCTTGGTATCTCCTCTGCTATCTAGCATAATAGTACTTTGCATGGAGAATAGTTATTTAATGTTAATTGAATTATTAAATTGAATGTAGTCCATTTCCTTCATTTCATATATAAGGAAATTGAGATTCAATTTAAATGCTTTGCCCAAACTACCATAGCTAGTTATAGTGGAAACAATAGCATCAAAACCAAGGCTTCCTGATTTCTAGCCAGTGTTCGTACCATCGCCTCACTATAGTATGTACCACTTAATTGCTTTAGTTGTACTATAAGTGCCAACTTGAGGGGATCATATATGCTGTTCTGATGAAGCAAGCATGATGAAAAAATAGCCATTGTGGAATTGTATTATTGCTAGAATATAAAGAATAAAACATACTTTGAAAGCCTTAAATATGGCAATTTAGTGACCCAAGTTCTAACTAATTAACAATGAGAGATGTTTTCTTATCAATGTCTTTTTATTTTAAAGATTAAAAGAACTCTTGGTGACACTGGTAGATTGTGACACTGATTTTTTTGATCCAAACTATAAGCTTTCATTGGACTATCAAGAACAAAAATATTGTGTCAGGGTCTGAGATTTTGGGGACCCTGGTGAAAGAAGTTTATCCTTGAATTGAGGATCAAAAGATGTGGTTTGTGATTCCTTTGAGAAACATGAGACCCCAAGATTTAGTCAGAGAACTGCTTGAATGGCTTGCTTAGAGGCAGAGCTCTGTTGCTGAAAGGAACCACACCCTCCAAAATTGAATACCTCCTTTCAGTACAAACTTAATTTGTGGGCCAATGGACTAAGGGCGTAACCTCAGAGTGGGGGAAGGAGGCAAGGAGGAGGGCTCTGGTGATGAGGAGAAGCTAGACCAGGAGGAGGGACTAAGCAAGGGGTAAGACTAGGAGTCGAGGCTAGGAGAGGAGGGAAGATACAAGCAATACTGGTTGTAAGGGAAATAAGGAGACTATGGAGAGGATGGAGGCCTGGATAAAGAACTGTCATAATCTATCCTCTGGCTCATGACACTCCTTTGAATAGACAGGCTGAGCATGGCCAGTATGGGGACTGAATCTCTTAATAAAGAGGTGAGACTCTTAACATAGAGATAAGACTCACTGCCCTTAGGTACAATACCTAACAGTCTTGCTGTGTTTTAACTAGATTCTCTTTAATTTCTTATTGAATTATTATACTCATATATTTAACATCCATTTATCTTTCAGTTGTGTCTAAGCATTTGAGGTTTTCTTGGCAAAGGCGCTGGAGTGTTTTGCCATTTACTTCTTAATGGATAGAGTGCTGGGCCAGGAGTCAGAGAGACTCTTCTTTCTGAGTTCAAATCTGACCTTAGACACTAGCTATGTAATCCTGGACCTCCGTTTCCTCATGTGTAAAATGGCAGTTATTCTAGTGTCTTTGTTACAAAGAGTCGGACACTGCTGAAAAATGACCAAACAAAACCATTTGTTATGGAGGTAGATTGAGTTTTTACTCTGACTTGTTCTTTACAAAGGCATATTTGTTGCTGCTATGTATTTTGTTTTCTTTAAAGTATTCCCAAATTAATTTTTTTTTCTTTTAGGAATTTTGTATGGAACAATGACTTTGGAGCTTGGGGGAACTGTCAACATTACATGTCAGAAAACTGGATATAGTGCAATACTTGAATTCAGATTAAAGGTCAGAATCTCTTATTGCACTGAGTTAGGATAATTTAAAGTGAGCAAAGTGGGTTATAGACCCAACAGGCTTAGAATCTAAGATAGATATTGGTGGAAATACCCATTGTAGACATAGATATTGAAAACAGTATCCAAGTGCATGAATATATGTATTAGAGACACTATGAAGTGACAGTTAATTTGTGTTTACACACTAGAAATGATATCAGGCTGCATTGTAATATTCATCTCAGCCTAAGAAGTTTAGAGAAAGAAAAAACAAATTCCTGCCCCGCACCTCCCCCCCCCCAAAAAAAAAAACAAAAACCTACACACCATGTAACATAGAATGGTTTAAAATTTCTTGATTTACTAAGATTTTGATTCTTAAACATAAAATGAAAGGTCCTCTTTTTCTCGTTCTACCATATGTAGATTTAGCATTGGTAAAAAATAAATATTTCATCTAAATATCTTTGGTGGAAGAGAATTGACAAGTTCATGGATCTTCTATTTATATCATTTCTAAGGTCATTGTTTAAAGTAACATTTATTAAATCAAAAGAAGAAGCTTGGTGTAATGAATGGGTAAAGAATGAGCATGTCTACCTCTGGCGTTCCTGGCTTTTTGACCCTGGAGTAGTGATTTAACTTCTAAATTCGCTAGGTCCATAATACTCAAGCATGTGGCCTTAACCAGATTAAAATACAATTGGGAAATATTTAATAAAATAAATGAAAATATAATAAATGTAATATTAAATTTTAAAACTTAATTGTGTATAGGGTTTATTATATACTGTTGAGGGCCTCATTTTTATTTGAGTTTGACGCCACTGCTATAGGTAACATTATAAGACATTAAGCTGCAGAGAAAGTATGAGTTTGCATTAAAATGTGTATATGTGTAAAAAATGCTAGTTGTTTTTTAAACAAATAAGAGAAAGTTAGTTTTCTCAAATAAATGTGAAGAACAAAACAAGGTGCTTTTTTTCTTTATATGATACAGTTCTTTAAATGCTACTTAACACAGTAAGATGAAAAGAAGAAACTGGAAACATAAACATTAGCAACAAAAAGACAGTTAGTCTTATTTACATTCAAAATAATGCTTTATTTAGAAATCGGGAAAGAATCAAAAAAGAATTTTCTAGCCCTCATTGCCTTTAATAAAGTAGAAGAATAGATATTGAATCTGCAAAATTATTAGCATGTTTATATAACAGTGACAAAATCCAAAAATAAAAAAGTCCCAGTCAGAATAACTAAAAAAGAAGTTTAAAATATTTGGCACTAAATCTACATTGAGTTTTATATAGTTATAAAACACTAAAGAAATAATAAATAAGTTTACATATTTTTAAGGATTGTTGCATATGGTTAAAATAAAATTTAATTAAAATGATGTTAATTTACAGATTTAATGCTAGACCAATCATATTACTGAGTAGATACTCATATAAAGTTAAACAAAATAATAATAATATTCGTTTGAACAATAAAAGCTCTAGAATCTCAAGGGAATTAATGAAGGGGAGCCTTTCCAGACTTCAAACTATATTTTAAAGTAATAATCATCAAAATATTAGGTAGTATTTAAAAATAGAAAAGTAGATTGATGAAGCAAACTATATATGAAAGAATTAGAAATGAACTAAATATTCAAGTGTTCTAAAAAAAAAAAATCCCAAGAATATAAATTACTTATTTGACATTGATCAGAAAATTGACTCAATATTTGAATAAACTAAGAAAATTAGTCATTCAGTTAGCATGCATTTACTAAGCTCTTATAATTTGCCTAGATATTGTGCCAATTGCTGGATATGCAAATAAAAAGCTGGCAGAAATTTGGCTTAGTCCAACATCGTAAACCATATGTTAAAATAAATTCAACATGGATAACATTACCTAGTGGAACAAAAAATTCAAACTATTAAAAAAATCTAGAAAATAACTGTATATCAATTATGGCTGGATGGAAGTACTCAACCACAGGATAGAAAAAATTATAAAATATTAAATAAGTGGCTTCAATTACATGACACTGAAAAGCTTTTATAATCAGATCAGTACAATCAGGAAAAGAAGAGATATGATTTATTAGGGAATGTGTGGTCATGGTCAACTTAATTTCTCAGTCTCAGTTTTACTATCTGAAAATGGAGATAATGATATCTATAGTACCTATTCCCTAGGGTTGGAATGAGCCTCGAAATGGGCAGTGGTAATTTGAATCTGTTTAATGATATAATTAAGTTTAAAATTTTTACTTATAAAGTAATTTCTTTTAGAGATTTATGAATCTACTGATTTGTGTGTGTGTCTATTTTTTTTGATTCTGTACAGATCATTATCTTTTGCTCATTTTTTTCCCCAGAGACTGTGTCTATGCGTAATACTTTATTATTTGCCATTAACAAATTTAAATTCAAATTGCCTGATATGAGTGCTTCCAATTAAATCAACTATGCAGGATTTTTGTTTATGTGGTCATTGTCGTATATGTACAGTTTTAAAATGAAAGAAATCTTTTTAAAGCCATTTTTAGGTAGCAGTGACTGTGTTAATCAGATATCAGGGAAGCTTAAACTGGGAAAAGAAGTGTTGGCTACTTTGGAAGGCCATTGGGTAAGTATCAGCTTTTACAAAATGACTTTTAATAATGTTCAAAAAGAAAATTGACTAATCTTGATATTCATGAGTGCCATCTTTATATTAGAAATGTTAGTAATAGAACTTTATTATTTTATGTTTAGACAAACTATTTTTTATAATTCATTGGATTTCTTCACAAATATTACAGTTAATATTTTAGAAACAAACATTGCATTAAAAGATTAAGAGAATTTCTGCAAAGCCAGCCTTATAAGAGACATATTAAATCACAGTTCTGTAATTACCAAGCTCATATAAAGTTTTTATTCAATTTAGTCAAGAGGAGCTAAAATTAATGAAAAGGTACATCTGTACTATTATTATTGTATTAGATTGTCATTTTGTGGGATTTTATTATTGATATCCATTGCAATGGACATATATTGCTGTCTAAAGATTTTTATTAAAAATGCTAATTATATGCATATGTCAATATTTTTTCAATAGCCTATATAGATGTGTGTATATGTATGTATATACATATATATATATATATACATGTTTGAAAACAATTTCTAAAACTCATCTATTGGATAAATTTTCTCTCTATATAATTTCATTGTAGCATTGCTGAATAATGTTGTACTCTATTAAAGATCCAGTAATTGAGACTTTGATCATATCTTAAATATGTATCTTTATATCTTATAAAAATATTTTGATTCATTAGTTCTTAAACTGAAAGTAAGGAGGTACTGTCTTCAGTTAAATGAAAGGAAATTGAATTGCACTAGTCCTAGTCCCTGAATTTATTAGAAAATCTTAGATATTTTGATCTGTATAGGAAAGAGACTAAATAAATTTAGAGACTGAGACTGGTTCAAATTCTCAGAAGATTCAGGAGTAATAGGAAGGAAACCATAAAGTTCATATTTTAGCCAGTCAAATTTGAAATAGGAGGTGAATAAGTATGAAAAACTGATCACGTCACATTTTTTAGTAGTTGGCAGTCAGTAACAATATAAATCTGTAAAAACAAAGGGAATTTTTAAAGATAACCTAATTTTTTTATTATTTTTATACAGGATAGTGAAGTTATTATTTATGATAAAAAGACTGATTCTTCAGAGATCTTCTGGAATCCAACTAGTGAAATTAAACAGCGGAGACTAATAAGGCACACTGTAAAATTTGAAGAACAGGAAGCATTTGAATCAGAGAAGTAGGTATACTTTATTTTCAGGAAAAGCCTAGTTATTTTTGTCTTGACTTGTTATTTCATGGATGAAAGAAAATTCATGTGAGTAAATTCCAACTACTTGAGCCTGAACTGATCAACAGTCAAATAGTATATATAATATGGGGCCAAGTCTTTGCAATTCCAGGGTTAGCATTTTAGAGATTCACTATGTGTGCAGCCTTTTTATTGGTTTATGCATAGATTATGGCAGTATTTTCTTTGGAGGACCTTGTTAATAACATAAATATGAAAGAGAAAATCTTATTCTCATGGAACTTACCTCACCAAGTACTCATTCCTTGGAAAGAAAATAAAATTTAAATTAAAAAAAATATATAGTTTTGTCACTTTCAGATTTGACCTTGGAAATATAATTTATCTAAGTTTCATCTTAACAGGATTCAGAGAAGTTTGTTGGTAGGCTTGTCACAATATTATTTTTCAGCCCCATAAGTTCTTCAGTATATTCCTACTGTATGCTGGAGGGTTACAGTCCATATTACTTGAACAAAATTGCAGAAAGTGAAATTATAGATGGAGGAATATGACAATGACATATCTTTTGATCACTTATCAATTGGGAGGAATGTCTTATATTCTTAAAAGATTTAACAAGGTTATTTATATATTTGAGATATGAGACCTTTATCTGAGAAATAGTGTATATTTTTTCCCCCCGTGTTCTGCTTTCCTTCTGATCTTGGCTACACTTGTTTTATTTGTATTGGTAATTCCGTTTTGGTGGAATGATGAAATTAGAAACTGGATTGTAGGTAATTGGGAACAAAGTGAGGTAAAAGGAAGTGAAGGTGTTTAAGGGAGATGGAGAAGGCCTTGTTCTGGCAGGAGAGAGGAAATTATGATGGATCAAGGGAGTGGTTTTGTTTTTTTTTCCTTTTGTATTTTTTTAAATTAAAGTTGTGCAACTTTTTTTTTTAATTATCTATTTTACGTTATCACAATACTCTCTCTTTGTTCAAAAATTGTTCACCTCTCCATAAATCTCATAGGTCATAGGTTCCTTTTCTTCAGATTTTCTCCCTTTTATATATAGGTCACGTATTGATTTTGACCTTCTTGGTAAATGGTCTATGCCAATTTTTTTCCAGGCTGCTTTCCACCATTCCCAACAGTTTTTATCAGAAAATGAATTCTTATCCCCAATACTTAAAGTCTTTACACTTATCAAACATTGGTTTACTATATTCATTTGCTACTATAGATTGTAGGTCTACCTGTTTCACTCATTTACCTTTCTCTTTCTTAGTACCAGATAGTTTTGATAATTTCTGCTGTACAATATAGTTTAAGATTTGGTACTGCTGCCAGTATCATTTTTTTCCATTAGTTTTTTTTAAAATAAATATTTTTGACCTTTTGTTCTTCCAAATGAATTTTGTTACCAATTTTTTCAGCTCTGTAAGACATTTTTTTGATAATTTAATTGGGTTGGTATTGAATATATAGACTAATTTTGGCAAAATTGTCATTTTTATTATATTGGCCCTGCTTACTCATGAACAATTCATATTTCTCTAATTAAACCTGATTTTATTTGTGTACAGAGTTTTTATAGGTTTGTTCATATAGATCCAGGGTTTGTTTTGGTAGGTATATTCCCAGTATTTTATATTGTACAGAGTAATTTTAAATGGGAGGGTATTCTAGCTGTCTCTTCCTGGAGGATCCTGTTGGTGAGATATACATACAATACATACATACATACAACATGCATATATATATATACATATATACATATATATATATATATATATATAATGTATGAATGCTGTTGATTTATGTGGGTCTACTTTATATTCTGCTATTTTGTTGGAATTACTAATTTTTTTTTTTTTTTTTTTTTTTTGCTTTTTGCTGAGGCAATTGGGGTTAAGTGACTTGCCCAGAGTCACACAGCTAGGGAATGTTAAGTGTCTGAGACCAGATTTGAACTCAGGTCCTCCTGACTTCAGGGCTGATGCTCTAACCACTGCGCCACCTAGCTGCCCCTGAATTACTAATTTTTTAATGAACTTTTTGAGTCTTTAGGATCTTCCAAGTATATGATCTGGAAAAAGAGATAGTTTTATTACCACATTCCCTATTGTGATTCTTTCTATTTCATTTTCTTCTCTTATTGCTATTGTTAAGGTTTCTAAAATGATAATGAATAAGATTGGTGAGACTGGGGCTTCCTTGTTTCACACTTCATCTTACTGGGAAGGCTTCTAGCTAATGGTTTTAGGTAATGCTACTTATCAATTTAAAGAACAGTCCAATTGTTTCTATATTTTTTAAGTGTTTTTAATATATTGTATTTTACTAAATGCTTTTCTGCATCTATTGATATTATCATATGATGTATGTTACTTTTATTACTGATGTAATACATTTTGTTAATTTTTAAATAAGTTTTCTTTATGTTAAAATAATCTCTGCATTCTGGATATGAATCATGCTTGATCATAATATATAGTACTTGTAGCATATTTTTATAATCTTTTAGCTAGTATTTTTTTCAGATTTTTGCATATATATTCCACAATGAAATTGGTCTATAATTTTCTTTCTTTGTTTTTACTTATCATATTTATTTCATAAAAAGGAGATTGTTAGGACCCCTTCTTTGCTTATTATTCCAAATAATTTATTTACTATTGGGATTAATTGGTCTTTAAATATTTGATAGAGAATTCACTTGTAAATCCTTCTAGTCCTGGCACTTTTTTTTTTTTTTACTAAGGCAATTGGGGTTAAGTGACTTGCCTAGGGTCACACAGCTAGGGAATGTTAAGTGTCTGAGACCAGATTTGAACTCAGGTCCTCCTGACTAAAGGGCCTCCTCCTGACTTCAGGGTTGGTGCTCTATCTACTGGTACTTTTTTCTTAGGAAGCTCATTTATGGTCTGTTTAAATTGTTTTTTCTAGCTTAGGTTTTTTTTCCCTTCTTTTAAAAATCGTATTAACCTGATGAATGTTGGAGGGGTTGTGGGAGGGCTGGGACACTCATGCATTGTTGGTGGAGCTGTGAACGGATACAGCCATTCTGGAGAACAATTTGGAGCTATGCTCAAAAAGTTATCAAACTGTGCATACCCTTTGACCCAGCAGCATTTCT
>JAJPUD010005415.1:91470-107491 GCA_023553655.1 Myrmecobius fasciatus
TCAACAATGAAATGTTTCAAACCACCTCCAATTGTTCACTGAAGAAAGCCATATACACCCAGAGAGAGGGATGTGAAATGTGGACCACAACATAACATTCTCATACTCCTTGATTGATGTTTGCTTACATTGCGTTTCCTTTATCTGATATATCGTTTGTGTAGATAAGATTTTTCTGTTTATCTTTTTAAATTAAATGTATTTTAGCTTTGACTCTGTCTTATACAATGATTGCTACCTTGCTTTTTTATGATACATTCTTTAGCCCTTTATTTTAACTCTTGTGTAGCTCTACATATTTCCAAAAAAAGTGGCATATTGTCAGATTCTGGTTTTTAATTCATTTCCATTTTTTGGGTGAATTAATCCCATTCACAATCAAAGCTACAATTTGTGGCAAGGATTCTGGAAAGATGTCAGAGTAGGTCAATAAATTTCAAGCTCTCCAAATTGTCCCCATAAATAGAACACATTTGTACCTCAGGACAAACAGACCAATGCAAAGTCAAAAAGACTTGGGGTAGCACAGGTGTCCCCCTGGTACAACCCAAGAAGTTAGGAAGAAAGACCCAAAGTCAGGGATTAAGTAATGTGAAGTGCAAACTCCTCCAGGCTAGCTCCATAGAAAACCAAGTAGGGAACTCTGGGACTAGCTGGGTTTAGCTGGTGCCTCAGCTGATTAGGAGCACCAGGCCCAATTGTGCTGCAGAGATGTGGCTCTGGGTGGGAAGGAGCCAGCATACCCAGTGAGTGCAAAGGAAGTGGGGTTGGCATTTGCAGGTGGGTGGAGTTTTGGGGGTTCCAGGTCAGAGGGGAGAGCTGAAATGAAATTAGAGGCACTATCCCTCCACCCCATGATTAGAACACTTACACTAATACTTCTCATTCAAAAAAAAAAAGAACGAAAAGAAGGAAGAAAGAGAGAGAGAACAGGCAAAGAAGAAAGAACCCAAGCATAGACACTTACTATGGAAATAGGGAATACTGGGGTTCATCTTCACAGGAGGACACTGAAGTTTAATAAAAAAAAAAAAAGCTTCTATCCCAAGAATAACAATGAATACCTTCCTGCATAGAAAGAATTTATAGAACTGAAAAAAGAATTTTAAAAATCAAATGAGAAAAATTGGGGAAAAACTAAAAATAAAGAATAAAAACCACCCAGGAAAAATAAGATGGGGGGGGCATTAACCAACTAGGAAAGGAGATAGTCGTCTTTTTTTTTTTTTTAATTAAAACTTTTTATTTGCAAAACATATGCATGGGCAGTTCTTCAACATTAACCCTTACAAAGCTTTCTGTTACAAATTTCCCCCCCTACTTCCCGCCCCTCCCCTAGATGGCAAGATATCCACTACATGTTAATTATGTTAAAATACTTGACAAATCGAATATTTGTATACATATTTCTATACTTACCATTTTTATGCAAGAAAAATCGTATCTACAAGAAAAAAATCAGAGAAAGGAAACACAATGCAAGCAAACATCAATAGAGAGCATGAAAATGTTATGTTGTGGTCCACATTTCACATCCCCCCTCTCTGGGTGTATATGGCTTTCTTCACTGAACAATTGGAACTGGTTTGAAACATTCTATGTACATCAGAATTGATCATCATATAGTATTGTTGTTGCGATGTATAATGGTCTAGTTCTGCTCATTTGACTCAGCATCAATCCATGCAAGTCTCTCCAGGCCTCTCTGAAATCATCCTGTTGGTCGTTTCTCACAGAACAATAATATTCCATAACATTCATATACCATAATTTATTCAGCCACTCTCCAATTGATTGGCATCCATTCAGTTTCCAGTTTCTAGCCACTACAAAAAGGGCTGCCACAAACATTCTTGCACATATGGGTCCCTTTCCTTCCTTTATGATTTCTTTGGGATATAAGCCCAGTAGAAACACTGCTGGGTCAAAGGATATGCACAGTTTGACAACCTTTTGAGCATAGTTCCAAATTGCTCTCCAGAAGGGTTGGATCCGTTCACAGTTCCACCAACAATGCATCAGTGTCCCAGCCTTCCCACATCCCCTCCAACATTCGTCGTTATCTTTTCCTGTCATTTTAGCCAATCTGACAGTTGTGTGGTGGTACCTCAGAGTTGTCTTAATTGGCATTTCTCTGATCAATAGTGATTTGGAGCACCTTTTAATATCACTAGAAATAGTTTTAATTTAAGGAGATACAGAGTCTTAAAGATGAAAATAACTCTTTGAAAATTAGAATTGGACAAAAGGAAGGCAGTGAAGCTGTAAGAGACCAACAAATAACAAAACAATATAATGAAAAAATGGAATAGAATGTGAAACATAAAAAAATAACATGTGGAGAACAGATCAAGAAGAAAAAATATAAGAATAATTGAAGTACTTGAAGGCTGTGAACAAAAAAGAACTTTGACACAATAATGCAAGAAATAAATAATCCAAGGAAATTGTCCTGTATGATAGAACAGGAGAGAAAAGTAGAAACAGAAAAAAAAAAATCCAATGATGACCACCTCAAAGAGATCCTTTGTAGAAAACACATAGGAATATTATTGTCAAATTTCAAAACCCCTAGATTCAAGAGAACATTATTTAAAACAAAAACAAGACACAATTCAAATAGCTATAATTAGAATTTTATAGGACTTATCAGCAGCACAATGAAAGATTGCAGGTCTTGGAATCATATCTACTGACAGTCAGAAGAACTAGGCTTGTGGCCAGAAATATATCATATCCAGCAACATTATCTATAAAATTAAATGAGAAAAAATGGACAACTTGCAGATTTTCAGGATTTTTTTTTTATTGATTTTTTTTATTAAAGGTTTATTTGCAAAACATGCATGGGTAATTTTTCAGCATTGATCTTTTCAAAGCCTTCTGTTCAAATTTTTTTCTCCTTCCCCCTATCTCCTCCCCTAGATGGCAGGTAGTCTAATACATGTTAATTATGTTAAAATATATGACAAATCGAATATATGTGTGCATATTTATACAGTTAAATGCCTTACAAAAAAAATCGGATCTACAAGAAAAAAAAACCTGAGGAGAAGGAAATGCAAGCAAACATCAACAGGAAGCGTGAAAATATTATGTTGTGATCCACATTCAGATCCTTCTCACTGGGTGTATATGGCTGTCTTCATCACTAAATAATTGGAAGTGGTTTAAAACATCTCAGTGTTGAAGAGAGCCATGTCCATCAGAATTGATCATCATATAGTCTTGTTGCCGTGTATATTGGTCCTCCTGGTTCTGCTCATTTCACTCAGCATCAGTTTATGCAAGTCTCTCCAGGCCCCTCTGAAATCATCTTGTTAGTTGTTTCTTACAAACAATAATATTCCATAACATCCATATATCATAATTTATTCAGCCATTCTTCAATCGATGGGCATCCATTCAGTTTTCAGTTTCTACCCACTACAAAAACATTTTTTTTCACATGTGGGTCCCTTTCCCTCCTTTAAGATTTCTTTGGGATATAGGCCTAGTAGAAACACTGCTGGTTCAAGGACAGTGTGATAACTTTTTTTCACATGTGGGTCCCTTTCCCTCCTTTAAGATCTCTTTGGGATATAGGCCTAGTAGAAACACTGCTGGTTCAAGGACAGTGTGATAACTTTTTAAGCATAGCTCCAAATTGCTCTCAAGAATGGCTGGATCCGTTCACAGTTCCACCAACAATGTATCAGTGTCCCAGTTTTCCCACATCCCCTCCAACATTTATCATTATCTTTTCCTGTCATCTTAGCCAAACTGACAGGTGTGTAGTGGTATCTCAGAGTTGTCTTAATTTGCATTTCTCTGATCAGTAGTGATTTAGAGCACCTTTTCATGTGACTAGAGATAGTTTTAGTTTCTTCATCTGAAAATTGCTTATATCCTTTGACCATTTATCGATGGGAGAGTGGCTTGAATTCTTATATGAGACAATTATATATATTTTAGAAATGAGGCCTTTATCAGAACCCTTAAATGTAAAGATGATTTCCCAATTTGATGCTTTACTCCTAATCTTGTCTGCATTAGTTTTGTTTGTATAAAAACTTTTTAACTTAATATAGTCAAAATTTTCTATCTGGTGTTCAATTAAGAGTTCCAGTTCTTCTTTGGACATAAATTTATTCCATCTCCACAGGTGAGATCTGAGACGTAAACTATCCTGTGTTCCTCTAATTTGCTTATAATATCACTCTTTATATCTAAATCTTGAACCCATTTCGATCTTATCTTGGTATGTGGTGTTAGGTGCGGGTCAAGCCCTAATTCTTTCCACACTAGCTTCCAATTTTCCCAGCAGTTTTTGTTGAATGGTGAGTACTTATCCCGAAAGCTGGGGTCTTTGGGTTTATCAAACACTAAATTGCTACAGTTATTGCCTAGTTTGTCCTGTGATCCTATCCTATGCCACTGATCAACTGTTTCTTAGCCAGTACCAAATGGTTTTGATGACCAATGCTTTATTATATAATTTTATATCTGGCATAGGTAGGCCACCTTCATTAGCATATTTTTTTCATTAATTTCCTTGAAATTCTTGACCTTTTGTTCTTCCAGATGAACTTTGCTACTATTTTTTCTAGATGTGTAAAATAATTTCTTGGGAGTTTGATTGGTATGGCACTAAATAAGTAAATTAGTTTGAGTAGTATTGTCATTTTTATTATATTTGCTCGGCCTACCCATGAGCCCTTGATATTTTTCTAACTGATTAGGTCTGACTTTATTTTTGTGGAAAGTGTTTAGTTCGTATAGTTCCTGACTTTCCCTTGCCACCAGGGAAACTGAAGCAGAACAATTCAGGGAAATTGAGGCAGAACAGTTAAGGGAAACAAGTGGGGAAATGAAAGTACAACAGCAAGGAGATACACACAAATACTACAACAAGGATTAGGAATAGAATTTATTAGGAAAAATATGGCTAGTAATCATTGTTCTGAGACAAAGTCAAACTTTTTTAAGTCAAATATTTATAATTCTTTTTAAAAAATTTAAATAGATTTTTATTTTTCCAAATACATGCAGAAATAATTTTCAGCATTCACCCTTGGCAAAACCTTGTGTTTCAAATTTTTCTCCCTCCTTTCCTTTTCATCCCCCATAGATAGGAAACAATGCAATGTAGGTTAAACATGTATAATTCTTCTAAACATTTCCATAATCGTCATGCTGCACAAGAAAAGTCAGATCAAAAGGTGAAAGAAAAAAGAACAAGCAACTAACAATAACAGCAAAAAGGTGAAAATACATTTGATCTACATTCATTAGTTCTGTTTTTTGATGCAGATGACTCTTTTACATTACAAATCTGTTTGAATTGTCTTGAATCACTTCATTGTTGAAAAGATGGAAATCCATCACAGTTTAGTATCAATAATCTTGTTGTGTACAATGTTCTCATGGTTCTGCTCAAGTCACTTAGCTTCAGTTCATTCAGGTCTTTCCAGGCTTTTCTGAAATCAGCCTGCTTGTCATTTCTTATACAACAGTAACATTCTATTACCATTCATATACCATAACTTAGTCAGCTATTCCCCATTTCTTTGCCACTACACAAAGAGCTGCTACAAACATTTTTGTACATGTGGGTTCTTTTCCCTTTTTATGATCTCTTTGGAATACAGACCTAGTAAAGCTAAGGCTGGATCAAGTGGTTTGCACTATTTGATAGCCCTTTGGGCATACTTGCAGATTGCTCTCCAGAATCCTTGATCATTTCACAACTCTACCAACAATGCATTAGTGTTCCAGTTTTCTCACATCCCCTCCAACATTTATCATTACCTTTTCCTGTCATCTTAGCCACACCTGAGAGGTGTGAGATGGTACCTCAGATTTAATTTGCATTTTTAGTGATTTAGAGCATTTTTTCATATGACTAGAAATGACTTTAATCATCTGAAAAGTATGTGTTCATATCTTTTGGCCATTTATCAGTTGGGAAATGACTTGTGTTATAAATTTGAGTCAGTTCTCTATATATTTTAGAAATAAGGGCTTTATCAGAAACACTGGATATAACCCCCCCCCCCCAGTTTTCTGCTTTCTTTCTAATCTTGGCTGCATTAATTTTATTTATACAAAATCTTTTTTAATTTAATGTAATCAAAATTATCCATTTTGCATTTCTCTAGTTCTTCTTTGCCCCTAAATTCTTCCTTCTCCACAGATCTGAGAGGTAAACTATCCCTTGTTCTCTTAATTTGCTTGTAACTTTACCTTTTATGTCTAAAGCATGAACCCATTTCAACCTTATCTTGGTAAAAAATGTTAGCTGTTGATCAATGCCTTGTTTCTGCCATACTGTTTTTCAGTTTTCCCAGCAATTTTGTCAAATAGTGATTTCTTAACCCAGAAGCTGGAAGCTTTGGGTTATCAAACAATAGATTGGTATAGTCACTGATTATTATGTCTTTTGTACTTACCTTATCCACAAATATTTCTTAGCCAGTATGAAATGGTTTTGATGATTGCTGCTTTATAATATAGTTTTAGGTCAAGTACAGGTAGGCCACCTTCCTGTGCATTTTTTTTTTTTATTAATTCCCTTGAAATTCTTAACTTTGACAAAGTTAAACTTAAAGATTCAGTTGAGAAATCTGTATACTAATATTTTATATTTATTTATATCTATATCTATATCTATATAGACACATACAGAAAGCAACCTGCATACATTTCTACTCAAATATACACATGCATGTACCCATATGTAAACATATGTGTGTGTGTATGAATATGAATGAATATGAGTGGGTCTATGGGTAAGTGTGAATGTATGTGTGTATTTATGTATCTGCTGGGTGGGGGGTTGTATATATGTAAGTATATATGTATATAATTTAAAAAGTTATGTTATATATTTCCCTTCATCCTATTTTTCTTCACTGTTGTCCTTCTTAGCCTCTTTTTTTTTTATTATATCCTTCCTTCAGTTTACTTTTTTTTTTTTTTTTTTTTTTTTTTGCTGAGGCAATTGGGGTTAAGTGACTTGCCTAGGGTCACACAGCTAGGAAGTGTTAAGTGTCTGAGAACAGATTTGAACTCAGGTCCTCTTGTCTTCAGGGCTGATGCTCTATGCACTGCTGTCCCCCCTTCAGTTTACTTCTAGCCACTGCCTCCCTATTCTGTAATCTTTTAAATTAAATAATCCATTATCTTCTCTCCTAACCATCCTTTCCCTTGCTCTATCCACTTCTCTTTCTATCCTCTTTTTTCTCCCCCTTCCTCCTAAATCTTAATGTTTATACTATTCTAAGCCCCCTACCTTTTATCCTATTACCTTACCCTCCTATTTCTTTATAAATTTAGAAAAATTTTATGTTCTTTTATTCTCTTCTAGATGTATATGTTGTTCCCTCTTTAACCCAGATCTGATGAGAGTGCAGTTCTAGCACTACCAGCCCTCCACCTTCATCTGATTCCGCTCTATCATTTTATCCTCTTGTGCTTTATTTGCATGATATAATTGCTCATTTTACCTGTTCATCCATAGCTTTGCTTTTTTAGAATCACCACATCAGGAGCAATTAGGTGACCCAGTGGATGGAGCACTAGCTCTGGACTCAGGAGACCTGAGTTCAAATGTGATACTGTGTGACCCTACATAAGCCATTTACCCCTGATTGCCTCTAAAAAAGAAAAGAGTAGATGAAAAAGCAACCCACCACATCATGCCCAGATCATTCCGAGTCTTTTCTTTTGAAATATTCAATTATTAAGGACAGTCTTAAAAATAGTTTATATTTCTGCTCATAAAAAATAAAGTTTGGGGGCAGCTAGGTGGTGCACTGGATAGAACACCAGCCCTGAAGTCAGGAGGATCTGAGTTCAAATTTGGTCTCAGACACTTAATACTTCCTAGGTGTGTGACCCTAGGCAAGTCACTTAACCACAGTTGCCTCAGCAAAAATAAATAAAGTTTGATGTTATTGAATCTCTTGTAATTGGTCTTTGATATTTACCTTATGTTTTATAATTTAAAAACCCTGACAGTCTGTCAATTTGTTGAATATCCATTATTTTTCATTCAAGATTATATTTTGTTGGGCAAATTATTTTTGACTGCAACCCCAGCTCTTTTACTCTTTGAAATATAATGTTCTAAAAGACTTCTAGTCTTTTAGTGCAGCAGCTGTTAGGTTTTGTATCATTCTAATTAGCTCCATAGTATTTGAATTGGTTTTTTCTTGTTTTTTATAATATTTTCTCCTTAATCTGGGGATTTTGAAATTTGGCTATTAATATCCCCGTAGATTTTCATCCTGGGATCTCTTTCAGTTGGTGATTATTGGATTCTTTTTATTTCTATTTCTACTTTTCCCCTCTTCTAAAATTTCAAGGCAGTTTTCTTCATTTATTTCTTGCAATATTGCATGAAGATTTTTTTTTTGTAGCTTTAAAGTAATCTGATAATTCTTATTTTATGGGATGATAAAATTTGAAATTAAAAAGACCTTGGAGATCATGTGTTCCAACCTTGACTTTCCCAAGATTCCACATGATCAAGTGGCAAAATCCTGATTGAACTCATATGCTCCTAAGTGATGGGCCCTAGACCCAGAAAATATAGGTTCAAATCCTGTTTTTGGAACATATTGACTTTGATCTGTACCTGTTGCATTACCTTTTAGTGCTCTAGACAACTTTCTTATACTCGAGTTTGCAGAGAAGCTTCTGACTTGAATTAGAGGAAGTTTCTCACCAGGAGCTTCCAGTACCATTAAAATCAATGGTCCATTCACTGTCTGTTGTGGTCATCTAATCTAGTCTTATTTTGAACTCTTTTTTAGATTTACTTTCAAAGAGGTAAATTTTAATCCAATATAAAAGGTATAAAAGTACTTTTACACAGAGGTAAGATGGGGAGGGCATGCTTAAACCTTCCTTTCATTGGAATTGGCTTTAGAGAGGGATTACTGTGCACACTTAGTTGAATAAAGAAATTTATCTTGCCATACAGGAAAGTAGGAGGGGAAGGGGATAAAAGGAAAAGGAGTGTGTGTGTGTGTGTGTGTGTTTGTGTGTGTGTGTGTGTGTGTGTGTGTGTGCGCGCGCGCGCACGCATGCGAGAGAGAGAGAGAGAGAGAGAGAGAGAGAGAGAGAGAGAGAGAGAGAGAGAATGAGAGAATAGAGGGCATTTTGGGAGGAGAGATAAGAGTCAGAAGCAGAACACTTTTGTGGAGGGACAGGGTGAAAGGACAGAGAAAGAAGGATAAATGGGGAAAATAGGGTGGAGGGAAATAAATCGTATTCATAAAGACCTCTTAGTTATATAAAGTTACATAA
The DNA here is from genome assembly GCA_023553655.1 of Myrmecobius fasciatus. Lineage (NCBI taxonomy): Eukaryota > Metazoa > Chordata > Mammalia > Dasyuromorphia > Myrmecobiidae > Myrmecobius > Myrmecobius fasciatus. The sequence goes on from JAJPUD010005415.1 coordinate 100,765, forward strand.
AGAACAGTGTCAAATTTATAGAAATAAGAGCCATTCCTCGATTGATAAATGGTCAAAGGATATGAACAGGCAGTTTTCAGATAAAAAAATTAAAGCTATCTGTGATCATTTAAAAAATACTTTCAAATCACTATTGAGTTAGAGAAATGCAAGTTAAAAGAACTCTTATCTGCCACATTACACCTATGAGATTAGCTAACATGACAGAAAAGGAAAATGACAAATGTGAAGAGGGGATGTGGGAAAATGAGACACTAATCCAGTTGGTGAAGTTATATACTAAGTTAACCCTTCTGTGGAACAATTTGGAATTATTCCCCAAAGCCTACAAAACCATGCATACCCTTTGACCAAGCAATACCATTACTAGAGGTGTGAGATCATTGTATTTTTGAGTTGTTAGTGGGAAATATAATGAAGGTGAATGCATAAATAATTTATTTGTAGAAGAATAGGTTTAGTAAGGCTAATAGTTTGTATTCCTTTTATTTATTTTTATTAAAGCTTTTTATTTGCAAAACATATATACGGGTAATTCTTCAACATTGACCATTGCAAAGCTTTCCGTTACAAATTTTCCTCCCTAGTCCCCATCCCTCCCCTAGATGGCAGGAAGGTCCACTACATGTTAAATATGTTAAAATACTTGACAAATCAAATATATGTATACATATTTCCATACTTATCTTGCTGTGCAAGAACAATCGTATTTACATGAACAAAAAATATCTGAGAAAGGAAATCCAATGCAAGCAAACATTGATAGAGAGCATGGAAATGTTATGTTGTGGTCCACATTTCATATCCTTCTCTCTGGGTGTATATGGCTTTCTTCACTGAACAACTAGAAGTGGTTTGAAACATTTCATTGTTGAAGAGAATCATGTCCATCAGAATTGATCATCATATAGTATTGTTGCTGTGTATAATGATCTCTTGGTTCTGCTCACTTTGCTCAGCATCAGTTCATGCAAGTCTCTCCAGACCTCTCTGAAATCATCCTGCTGGTCATTTCTTATAGAGCAATAATATTCCATAACATTCATATACCATAATTTATTCAGCCATTCTCCAATTGATGGGCATCCATTCAGCTTCCAGTTTCTTGCCACTACAAAAAGGGCTGCCAGAAACATTCTTGCACATGTGGGTCCCTTTCCCTCCTCTAAGATCTCTTTGGGATATAGGCCCAATAGAAACGCTGCTGGGTCAAAGGCTGTGCACAGTTTGATAACGTTTTGAGCATAGCTCCAAATTGCTCTCCAGAATGGCTGGATCTGTTCACAGTTCCACCAACAATGCATCAGTGTCCCAGCTTTCCCACATCCCCTCCGACATTTGTCATTTTCTTTTCCTGTCATTTTAGCCAATCTGACAGATGTGTAGTGGTACCTCAGAGTTGTCTTAATTTGCATTTCTCTGTTCAATAGTGATTTGGAGCAACTTTTCATATGACTAGAAATAGTTTTAATTTTATCATCTGAAAATTGTCTGTTCATGTCCCTTGACCACTTATCTATTGGAGAGTGGCTTGAATTTTTATAAATATGAAACAATTCTCTAATAGTTTGTATTCCAAAGAGATAAAAAAATGAAAAGCAAATGAACCTTTAGATACAAGAATATTTATAGCAATTTTTTTAGTGGTAGTAAAGATTTGTAAATTCAGGGCTTATCAATTGAGGAATGTCTCTGAACAAGCTGTTCTAAATGACTGTGATGCAATACAATTGAGCTTTAAGAAATGATGAGCAGAATGCTCTCAGAAAAACCTGGAAAGACATAGGTGAACTGATGCAAAGTGAATCAGCAGAACCAAGTGAGCATTGTCTATAATAATTCTAATTTCTAAATAATTGTCTAATATTGTAGAGTGTGAATGGCCTAGCTATTCTCAGCAATACAGTAATCTAATACAATTGTTAAGAATTTAAGATGAAAAATGCTTTCCTTCTCCTGAGAAAGAACTGACACAGTCTGAATGCAGATAGAAGCATACTTTTTCTCTTACTTTTTCTTTTGTATTTTCTTTTACAACATGACAAACATGAAAATATATTTTTCATGACTTCACATGTATAATCTGTATCGAATTGCTTGCCTTCTCATTGAAGGGTAGAGGGAATGAGAGAGTTCAGAACTCAAAATTTTTTTTTAATTTAATTTTTTTTATTTTATTTGCATAACATATGTGTGGGTAGTTCTTCAACATTAACCCTTACATAGCTTTCCGTTACAAATTTTTCCCCAGCTCCCCACCCCTCCCCTAGATGGCAGGATATCCACTACATGTTAATTATGTTAAAATATTGGCAAATCGAATATATACATATTTCCAAACTTATCATTGTTGTGCAAGAAAAATCTTGTCTACACAAACGATATATCAGATAAAGGAAACACAATGTAAGCAAACATCAATCAAGTAGTATGAGAATGTTATGTTGTGGTCCACATTTCACATCCCTCTCTCTGGGTGTATATGGCTTTCTTCAGTGAACAGTTGGAGGAGTTTTGAAACATTTCATTGTTGAAGAGAGCCATGTCCATCAGAATTGATCGTCATATAGTACTGTTGTTGCCGTGTATAATGATCTCCTGGTTCTGCTCATTTCACTCAGCATCAGTTCATGAAAGTCTCTCCAGGCCTCTCTGAAATCATCTTGCTGGTCATTTCTTACAGAACAATAATATTCCATAATATTCATATACCATAATTTATTCAGCCATTCTCCAATTGAAGGACATCTATTCAATTTCCAGTTTCTAGCCACTACAAAAAGGGCTGCCACAAACATTCTTGCACATGTGGGGCCTTTTCCTTCCTTTATGATTTCTTTGGGATATAAGCCCAATAGAAATGCTGCTGGGTCAAAGGGTATGCACAGTTTGATAACTTTTTGAGCGTAGCTCCAAATTGTTCTCCAGAATGGCTGTATCCATTCACAGCTCCACCAACAATGCATCAGTGTCCCAGCCCTCCCACATCCCCTCCAACATTCATCATTAACTTTTCCTGTCATTTTAGCCAATCTGACAGGTGTGAAGTGGTATCTCAGGGTTGTCTTGATTTGCATTTCTCTGATCAATAGTGATTTGGAGCACCTTTTCATATGACTATAAATAGTTTTAATTTCATCCTCTGAAAATTGTCTGTTCATATCCTTTGACCATTTATTGATTGGACAGTGGCTTGAATTTTTATAAATATGAGACAATTCTCTATATATTTTAGAGATGAGACCTTTATCAGAACCCTTAAATGTAAAGATGATTTCCCAATTTATTGCTTCCCTCCTAATCTTGTCTGCATTGATTTTGTTTGTACAAAAACTTTTTAACTTAATATAGTCAAAGTTATCTATCTGGTTTTCAATTAAGAATTCCAGTTCTTCTTTGGACATAAATTTATTCCATCTCCATAGGTCTGAGAGGTAAACTATATTACATTCCTCTAATTTACTTATAGTATCACTCTTTATATCCAGATCATGAACCCATTTAGATCTTATCTTGGTATGTGGTGTTAGATGTGGGTCAAGCCCTAATTTCTTCCACACTAGTTTCCAGTTTTCCCAGCAGTTTTTGTCAAATAGTGAATACTTATCCCAAAAGCTGGGGTCTTTGGGTTTATCAAAAACCAAATTGCTATAGTTATTGCCTAGTTTGTCTTGTGATTCTATCCTATTCCACTGATCGACTACTCTATTTCTTAGCCAGTACCAAATGGTTTTGATGACCGCTGCTTTATAATATAGTTTTAGATCTGGTACAGCAAGTCCACCATCGTCAGCCTTTTTTTTTTCATTAATCCCCTTGAAATTCTTGACCTTTTGGTTTTCCAAATGAACTTTGCTACTATTTTTTCTAGATCTGTAAGATACTTTCTTGGGAGTTTGATTGGTATGGCACTAAATAAGTAAATTAGTTTGGGTAGTATTGTCATTTTTATTATATTCGCTCGTCCTACCCATGAGCATTTTAACTTTTTCCAATTGACTAGGTCTGATTTGATTTGTGTGGAAAGTGTTTTGTAATTTAGTTCATATAGTTCCTGACTATCCCTTGGCAGATAAATTCCCAAATATTTTATACTATCAACAGTTATTTTGAATGGAATTTCTTTTTGTATCTCTTGCCGCTGAACTTTATTGGTAATATATAAAAATGCTGATGATTTATGTGGATTTATTTTGTATCCTGCCACTTTGCTAAAGTTGTGAATTGTTTCTAGTAGTTTTTTAGTTGAGCAGAACTCAAAATTTTAAAGAATGTTTAATAATTGTTTTTGCATGTAATTGGGGGAAATAAAACATTAAAAATATAAAAAAGCATATGCAAAAAATATAACTTTTTACATTAAGCTTTCCTTCAGCTGTTTTTGTGCTGTCCTAATACTATATTTATATTCTTTTATATACCTTTGTTGTTGCTCCTATTAGAATGAAAGCTCTTTGGGAATAAATTGTTTAATTAAATTTGTATTTCAAGCAACAAGCACAGTGATTGATTATAGTACCTGTTTAATAAAAACATACTGATAGCTTTTGGGGAAGAAAGTTTCATTTTTAAGTTATTTTGTTCTTCTATACCCAGGCTGTGGCAACGGGTTACTCGGGCCATAAATGCCAAAGATCAGACAGAAGCTACTCAAGAGAAATATGTTTTAGAGGAAGCTCAAAGAAAGGCTGCCAGAGAACGGAAAGGGAAGAATGAAGAATGGGTTTGCAAATTATTTGAACTGGATTCAGTCACAGGAGAATGGCATTACAGATTTTCTGAGTGAGTAACTTAAAATGCTTATAGTAAACAGAACATTTGAGGGGAGAAAGGGGAAAGGGTTGTTACAGTTTTTAGCAGGTTTCTTTTATTGTTTTTATATAAATTGAAAAATTTTTAAATTGAAGCCTGGCATATTAGATGGTTGTCATCTTAACTTAGTGTGCTTACATTATAAAATCAAAGGGTGATTATATTGTTAAATGAGGTTCTACACTGCTGTAAAAATAAGCTTATTAAAGTATGGATCTGATTCTCCTGCCCAGAAACCTTCAGTAGCTTGCCATTTACTCTATGATAAAATACCAGTGCCTCTGTCTAGTGTGTAGGATCATCGATAGTCTGGCCCTTACCTGCCATAAGGGTAATATATTTATAATGCTAAGCTTCCAATAGGGAAGCTGAAGTGTAGTTCAGCCAAATTGTATTATAATCTGGTCTTTGAGCATGAAACTCCATCTGGTGCCTTCTACAAGCATTCATCTCTTGCCTAGAGTGCACTTTGAATTTTTTCTCTATTTCTATTTTCCCCTCACCTAAAATTTCAAGGCACTTTTCTCCACTTATTTCTTGTAATATTGTATGAAGTTGGGTTTTTTTTTGTTTTGTTTTGGTTTGGTTTGGTTTGATTTGGGTTTGGGGTTGGGTTTTGGGGGGGGTTGGATTGTAGCAATCTGAATTCTTATGGGATTAAATTTGAGACTGAAAGGAACATTAGAGATCATCTTTGACTTTCTCAAGGTTCCACATGGATCAAGTGTAAAATCCTGATTGAAATCAAATGCTCTGAAGGATTGGGCCCTAGACTCAGAAAATATGGGTTCATGTCCTACTTTTGGAACATATTGACTTTGACCTGTTCTTGTCACATAACCTTTTAATGCTCTAGACAACTTTCTTAAACTAATTTGCAGAGAAGTTTCTGGCCTGAATTAGGGGAAGTTCCTCACCAGGAGTTTCCAGTACCAGTAAAATCATTGATCCATTCTCTATCTGTTGTGATTATTTAATCTAGTGTCATTTGGAATCTTTTTTAGATTTACTCTCAATGGGACAAATTTTAATCCAATATAAAAGGCACAAAAGTACTTTTACACTGAGGTAAGGTGGAGAAGGCATGCTTAAACCTTACTCTCACTGGAATTGGCTTAGAAAGGGATTAATGTATGCATACCATCCTTTAAAGCGCAGAGCAGGTGCCACCTCCTTCCTGAAGGAAGGGTTCCCTCGTTTCCCTCAGTTTTTAGTCCTTTCTCTCATGCCAGTTTTCCTTTCCATATACTTATTTGTGAAAATTTTATATTGGCCCATGAGTCTTTGAGGGAGGGGACCATTCTGGTTTTTTTAAATTTTTTTTAATAAAAACTAACTAGGCGTTGCATATATATGTTTAATAAGCAACAATTGTGTTTGTCATTTGCTGTTTTAAATGAGTAGCCAGTTATAGAAGAAGCCCATGTTAAAGACAGATTATTCTTGTATGAAGACTCCTTTCTGGTGGTTTTTAAAAAATAAAGAAAACTTTATTCCATGTAGTAGTAATATAAGCCTATCAAGAAGTGGCAGTATATCTTCTTTATATAGCAGAGAGCATCATGTCATGTTAAGGTGGGCTCCTTAAGAGTATTTTTGTGATGAAGATGCCTCTAAACAAATATTTTTCTTCATTTTCAATAGTACCCGACCATGGGATCCTCTGAATGATCTGATACAGTTTGAAAAGGATGGTGTCATCCAAACTAAAGTCAGACATCGGACACCAATGGTATGCCCTCAAAATGTAATTAAATATAGTTGTTTTTATTAATGCTTTCAGCATAGATATGTAGCAATTGGAAAAGCTAAAAAAAACTCTTTATAAAAATCACAAATTCAAAATTATCATTTGTTTTGAAGCATGAAGTAGCTGATAGAAAGTTGGCTTTAAGTCAGTAGATGTAGGGATCAG
>JAJPUD010005415.1:107891-131081 GCA_023553655.1 Myrmecobius fasciatus
TATATATATATATACACATTGTGTTGTGTGACTGGGCAGTCTAAGTTGTCAGGGTTCTGGATAACTCTTGTAAAGTTTTAAGTTACAGAGGTGCTATAGTGCATTGGTAGAAGGATTTGCCTCATGTAGGTATTCCCTATACCAATGAAATCACAGGTCTAGTGCCTATTCCTGTTCTTTTTGTGAAAAGTTTATTTTAATTTCAACTAAATAACAAAAAGTCCTGTTTGTTTCTTTGCCCCTTTCTAACTTTTAAGTATTTTTTCCATTTTTTTTTTTTGTGGTAATCATTTTTACATGTTGAGATTCATTGTATTTTATTCTGATTCTGTTTTCTTCATTCTGCATAGCTTTGGATAAGACTTTCTATATTTTGGGTTTTTTTTCCAATTTTCCATTTTTTTATGTTGTAGTAATACTCTTTATGTTGATATGTCACATATATTCAACTGTTTTCCAATTGTACATTTAAGTTGCTTCTATATTTTATTACTAAAAATAAAACTCTTGTAAATATTTTTGTACAGATGGGATTTTTTTTTAAATAAAATAAGATCTTAGATTTATAGCTAACAGTTAACTTAGGGCATTAAGCCCAGCCCCTTCTTTTTACAGATAACGAAATTGGGGCCCAAAGATATTAATTACCCAAGGTCACATGATAAGTATTTGAGGTAGGATATGGTCATAGATATTCTTGATTCCAAGTCCAGCTCATCATCCACTATGCCACATTGCTTCTCACTTTTACAATGTAGTACTAGTAGTGGGGTCACTGAGTCAAAGGGTTTGAACAATTTAGTAAATCTTACTGTATATTTTCCATATTGGCTTCCTTGAGCAGATTATGGAAGGCCTTGAAGGTCAGGCTAAGAAATCTGTATTTTATTTGAAAGAGCCATTTAAAGTTTTAGGACAGGAAAACGATTGGGTCAAATATGTATTTGGAGAATATTACTCTTTGAATATTATGAGAGATGGATTCAAGAGAATGATAGAAGTGGAAATAGAAACTAGGGAAAATAGAAAAGGTTCAGAGGATTTGGTAACTGACTGCATATAGAGATTGAGAAAAAGAACAGGACACATAAGTAATTTGTAGATTAGTGCTAGATATAAAACTTTTTTGGAAGAAGTTATAGAGGTTAGTTGAGAGGTAACAAGACCATCTTCTAAATAAGCTCCCTGCCTCCAATGTCTTCCCTTTTAAATTTTTGTCCTGACATTGAAGCCTACCTTTTTAACCTTATCTCATAGTTTAACTCATATGCATTCTATACTACAACCAAATTGAACTAACACAGTACTTTGTGTGTGATTGGTGTTTGATAAATATTTGTTGAATTTAATTGTACATTTTGTTTTGTTATATAAATTGAATGGAAATGAAAACTCTCACAAAATAAGAGTTGGAAGGGATGGTAGAGGTCATCTAATCCAATCCATATCTAAACATGAATTTACTGTGCAACACATCTGACCACATGGTCATCTAGTGTTGGAGGGAACTCACCACTTTCTTTGACAATTTTTTCCACATTTATAGAGCTCAAACTTTTGGGAAGATTTTCCTTATATATGCCTTTGATTATGTCTAAAGGCCTTAATGTTGGTTCTCTCTTTCTTGGTTTTAGAATAAATTATAAATTCAGCTTGATATTGTAAGGTCCCTCTACAGCCTAGTGCTAATTTATCTTTCCAGTCTTATTTCAACTTCACATGCTTCATATGGCAAAGAAATGAGACTATTAACTTTTACTTAAAGACTATAATATTTACTACCACCATACTTTGTTGTTATTGTTTGTCCTTTGGGGTCTCCCACTGCATCAGGGCCATCTCCAGTTATCCATATCCATATGGAATACACACACATGCGCACACACACACACACACACGCACGCACGTATGTCTATATCTTGCCACTGAACTCAAATAGTTCTGGAGGAGAAAATGAGGCTAGTAACTTTGTATAGCCCTCCCTCAAGTCCAACTCAGTTGCATGTCATGGCATCACCTCCCTAATGTCACATTTCTCTTTGAGAATGAAGGATAAACATTTTTTTTCTTACATAAACTTTGTGTCTGGTACCACCATTTCCCAGCCAATTTCACAAATTTCTTAATTTCAGGTTAGTGTTCCCAAAATGAAGCATAAGCCAAGCACGCAACCGAAGAAAGTGGTAAAAGGTTATTCCTCTCCAGAACTTGATATCCAGGACTCCTCTGGAAGTGAAGGTATTATTATTTATTGTAGCATGCTCATAAAAGGCATATACTAAGAAAAAAAAATACATTCCAAAACTTAAGAAAATGACTTACCAAAATGGAATAAGCATATTTTGGGGGATGGGAGGTGAGTTGGTGCCTGCTTGAGATGACTAATAAGTTTTTCTGAAAGTATGATATTATAGGAAATTTGGGGAAGAGTTCTTATATAAGTCAAGAATGATATTTTCAAAAAGTTTTTGCTTTTTGACTTCTGAGGAATCACTAGAAATTACACCATGCTCATTTCAACAGATATTTGTGAGCTTTCCATCACTGCCTTTTGAAAAATTAAGCATAGTATTTCACTTTAAGTTAAATACAATTATGTACTTAGTAAAAATCAGAAACTATAACAATACAAATAATTGCTTTTTAGAGATTTTAATCTTAATATTGATTAAGTCATTTTTCATTCTTACTACTACATGACACCACATTTATGAATCTACTTTTAATTCAGTAGTTACAATCTGCATACATACAACTAGCTTACAGTCTAGTTGAGAAGTTAAAACATTCATGAAAAGTTAGCCAAGGGTGAATATATAAAATAACTGGTAAACGAATAGTATAGATAACAAATGTTTATAAGGATTGAGAGGGAGTCATCAGTTTGGGATGAGGAAACTAAAAAATTAAAAGAAATGAGATGAGGTGTAGGCCTCAAAGGATGAGTAGAATATGGATAGGTGAAGAAGAAAGAAAGTAAAGAACATTCTATGTAGGTTCAAGCATAATGTGTAGAGTATAAAGCTTGAATGGTGAGGATTATTGTAAGGGATGACAACGTTAGGATCCTAAAACATCTTAATAAACTTGAACAGTGGGCCAAATTTTATAAAATGAGAAAAATGCAAAATCCTAACAGTTTTTGATTTTTTATTTTATTTTTTTTTATTTTTATTTTTTTTTGCTGAGGCAATTGGGGTTGTGACTTGCCCAGGATCACACAGCTAGGGAATGTTAAGTGTCTGAGACCAGATTTGAACTTAGGTCTTCCTGACTTCAGGGCTGGTGCTCTATCCACTGCACCACCTATCTGCCCCCTAAAAGTTTTTTAAAAATTAACTGCACAAATTTTATGGTGGCAATGGTATAGTTAGTCTGTGGTTTAAGTGAAAGATCTTAGAGGTTTTAGTAAGTTCAATGTGTCTCAAAGCACTGACAGGGTAATATAAAAGAACTAAATGAAAACAATTCTAGGCTATAGAAGAGGCATAATGCCCATAAATAGGGAGATTGTGTTATATTCTGTTCTGTTTAGGCCATATGTGAATTATTGTTCATGTTTCTGGGTACCATCTTTTTGGTCAGCATTGATGAGCTGGAACTTATATAGAGGCAGCAAAACAGAAGACGACTAATGACTGTGCAAGAGGAAGATCAGTAAAAGGGACTGGGTTTATTTAATTTGGAGAAGAAAAGATTTATAGAAAATAACTATGTGTGGGGCAGCTAGGTGGCTCAGTGGATAGAGCATCAACACTGAATTCAAGAGGACCTGAGTTCAAATCTGGCCTCAGACACAACACGTCCTAGCTGTGTGATCCTGAGCAAATCATTTAACCCCAATTGCCTCAGCAAAAAAGCCAAAAAAAGAAAAAAAAAGAAAAGAAAAAGAAAGAAAGAAAGAAAGAAAAGAAAAGAACTATGTGATATATTCTACTTGACTCCAGGAGGATCTAGAAATGGTGAGAAGTGGAGAAGGCATATTTAAGCTCACTTGAATAGAAAACTTCCTCACAATTAAAGGTAAATTGGACTGTCTTGAGAAATAATAGGTTCCCTTCAGTGGAGGTTTTTACACAGAAAGTGTTTTTTGTAAAAAGAATTCTTGTCTAAAAATCCGTATTTCTATTGAACTCAAATGACCCTTTCAGGACCTTTCCAACTCTTTTTTTGAAGAGAATTGTTGAAGACAAGACTTGAAAGCTATGTTCAGGTCAGATCAGTGTGGACATTATGCTAAATTAAGACTTTTAATTTAATTGTATAGGGGTATGAAATGAAAGTGATATTTTATAGAAAGATAAACCAGGGAACAATATATAGGATAGATTTAAAAGGGGAAAGCCTGGAAACAGAGGCCAATTTTAAATCTTCATTTAAGAATGGAATTTCATTGTTTCATCAATTCCATCCTCAATGTCTTTTTAGCTCAAGTCCTAAAACCAAGTTCAAGAAGAAAAAAGACAGTAGATCTTGCAGACCTGCAGAGTTCCATTGAATCTATAAAACAAACACAGGAAGAAATTAAAAGGTAATACATTATGATTGTAATAGTATTTATTTTATAAGTCTAACGTCTTAGAGAGTGCCTCTTTTAAGAAGGAACTGAGGTGCCATCTTTTGTGTTAAATTATTTTCCGATTCCCATAACTGCTAGTGCCTTCCTCCTAGATGACCTTGTAATTATTTAACTATTTGGTGTAGGTATGTGTGTGGTGTGTGTGTGTGGTGTGTGTATACACATGTGTATATATACATGTGTGCATAATTGAGTCGATCTTTGACTCATGAAAAGAGAAACATACTGTTCTTTGACATAAAGGCAGTTCTATTCATTACAGCTTTTGGACTGAACTATACAAGGACAGATTTTGAAACTGATGTTGCTGCTGTGGCTTTAATATGACAGCATAATTGAAGGGTCAAACACCTTTTATGTTATCTACCGGCCATTATGATCATCCTTTCTGTCATGAATTGTAGTGATTTATCCCTTGTTTGAACCTTTTCATTTTCCAAATGTTAACAGAAAGACACACGCGCACACACACACACACACACACACACACAAACACACACACACACACACCTTTTTGTTGCCTTTAGGCACTCACTTCTCACCTCTACCTCAGTTCAAATACTACTTCTATATGGAGTTTTTCTTGATCTTCCAGCTTACTAATGACCCCTTCCAAAAAAGTATCTTGTATTTATTTCATATTAATACATATATATCTTATTTCCTCCAATAGAGTATAAACTCCTTGAGGGCAGAGACTTTCATTTTTGCAATTGAATGCCTAGAACCTAGCATATATTATAGGTATTATATACATTGTAGGTGCTTAATAAATTCTTGAATTTTGAACATAAGTAAACCTGATATTCTTATAGAGCCATGCTATATTCTTTTTTTTTTTTTTTTGCTTTTTTGCTTTTTTGCTGAGGCAATTGGGTTCAAGTGACTTGCCCAGGATCACACAGCTAGGAAGTGTTAAGGGTCTGAAGCCAAATTTGAACTCAGGACTTCCTGACTTCAGGGCTGGTGCTCTATTCACTGTGCCACCTAGCTGCCCCATGCTATATTCTTATAATCATAATTTGCTATCTGCCCTTTGTTCAGTCATATCTTAAAAATCTTACATTGGCTAATGAAAATTCATCTGCATCTTTATCAATGTAATTTTAGAGATCTCTGCCTTTTCCTTGTCATTGCCATTGGGATTGTGTCTTCAGAATTTCATCTTTTATCTTTCTGTATAAGAACTAAATTGTACTACAAAACAGTAATCATTAAAATGTTTTGGTACTACTATTAAAAAAAGACAGAAGTCATTTAGTAGAACAGATTAGGTACATAGACAATAGAGTATTCTAAAAAAACCCAAAGTCCCCAATTCCTGAGGGGGAAAGACTCATTATTTGACAAGAACTGCCAGTAGTCCTGGATAGTAAATCTCATGGAAGAGATTAACCTCACTTTACATATAGCAATGTAAACTTTAAATGGACACATGACCTAGATAGATATAAAATATATCAAACAAATTAAAGGATCAAAAAGGATAAATGGATAGAGGAAGGATTCAGAACTCAATAAGTGATAGAGAAGATGACACAAGATAAAATGGGCAATATTAAAATTTAGAATTTACAATTTAAAAGTTTTTGTATAGTTAAATCTAATGTAGTTGAAATCAGAAAAGAAACAGGCAACTGGTTAACAGGAACTATTCGCAGCAAATTTCTTGCTCAAAGGTCTCATATCCAGATATTTAAGAAGCCAAATAAAACTTATAAGAATAAAAACTATTTTCTAATAGATAAATAAATGGTCAAAGAAATTATCAAAAGACAAAATCCAAGCTAGCATCAACCATATGAAAACATGTTCTAAATCACTAATAAATAGATAAATACAAATTAAAGCAACTTTGAAGTCCTGTTTCACATCCATTAGATTAGTAAAAGATGACAAAAATTGGAGGGCTCTGGGGGAAAACAGAATAGTATGTTCTAATGTGTAGTGGATCGGTCTATCCATCTTGGAAAGAAATAGCTTCTTCTACTACCCTAAAAAAATCAAAGAAAGAAGAAAAAGGTCTACCTATACAAAAGTATAACAGCTCTTCGTGGTATCCCAAAATTGGAAACTAAAGGAATTTCCTGTTGGAAATAAATTATGGTATATGAATTTAATGGAATAGTATTTTGCCACAAGAAATACTTAAATGAATAGTTTCAGGGGAAATTGAGAAGACCAAGATTTCTTTCTGAAAACAAGATGGGGAAATGTTCTTCCCTCCTTTCTTGTTATTGAGAATATAAAAGACTATTAAAATTCTGTTCCTCTAGTACTTCTTTTCATTGCTGATCAGCACCCTTGTAGCCAAGTTTTTGTTTTAATAGTAGTCTAAAATCTGTGTGACAGTGCTACTCTGTTAATGCAGAAGCAGAAAGGAGCCATAGAGGACCAAGGATTATTTGGTATTTTCAATGAAAGGGTTTTAATGACAAAGTAATTCTTCACCAAGTGGCCAGCCTTTAAATCAATGGTGAACTTTCTATCTTTAGCTAGTCTGGCTCTCAAAAAGACCACCTCATTCATTAGATCTTTACCTTTTTTCATTGTAGCATGTGGTGTATCTCTTAACCATACTTAGATTTATAGTGCTATTTTGGGTCATTACCTACTCAGATCCATAGTGTTGACTCTCTATTGATATTTTACATCTTGCTATGAAACATATGAAGTCAAAATAAAGGGCATTTAATTAAACAAGGTAGATAAATATCAAGAATTTTTTCATATATTAACATTTTGTATCCATACCTAAAAGATTGCCCCCTCCAGCTTTCTTCTAGTAGTAATAGTTAACTATCTGGTTAAACCTTCAGTACTGTAGAAAAGGGTCACAGATTGTGCTTGGCTTCCACAACTCTTTGCTTGGCTTGCTTTTCTGGCTCAGTGCAATACTCTATGAACACTGAATACTCAGCACAATAGACATAATCATGGCTTTATGGAACCCAGAATTTCAAGATACCAAGATCAAATTTGTGCTGTCTTCATCTCTCTACCTTGATTTCTGCCACCTATTTCATTGGCATGCATTAGGTACAGTGTCAATTCTTTTTGTCATTGCTGACCTTGTCCACCCATGACCCTCTACAAGACTCCTACAGTAGATTTTAAGCTTTATGTGCTTGGTGGTATTATCACAATGCAGGCTCACAACTTCCTTTTGAGGAATATAATCTAGAGTATTTATCTCAGGGAGCATCTTACAGGTAACATCTATCAGCCCTTAGCTCAAAGGATTGTGAAAATATAGTTTCCAAACATATTCTGTGCCAGCTTGACAGACCATGCCAGAGTTTGTGCCATGCTAACATAATGGAATAGAGTTTTGTAGAGGTTGGCTTTCTTCATATTTCTTCTGTTCTTACTTTAGCTTACCTATATATACACCAAGGAAGCTTAAATTCAGAGGAGTTTTTCCCCTGTATGAAATTGAATAGCTTTTTTCTTACCTCTAAAATCCCTCTGCTGGGAAGGCTCTAGGCAGTTAAATATGAAGCAAAATTGAAACTGTTTATAAGTCATTGTTAGGATAAGGCAGGCAAGGGGAAAAAAAAGGAGAAATATAATAAATAAATATGTTGATAATTAATAAATTTGTTACTTTATAATCTCATGATATTCATAGATAATTCATATATACATATTATCTAGTTTTCCATTAGTGACTGATCTAAAAAAATCTGAGTCTGGCAGACATATTCTAGAATTCTGCGTGAAAATATTTAGTGCTAAAATGTATATATCTGTATTAGAATGTGATTTAGCAAGGCACTAAAGTAGAAATGAGATTTTGGTCTTTTACTCTTTCTACTACTGGCCATATAATGTTGATCAGGTCACTGTAACTTTTCTGAGGCAATGCTTTCTTTAAAATACAAATATATCTCCTGCTTAGCTTACAGAGTTGTTGATCAAATGAGAGAATGCATTTGAAAGAGTTTTGAAATCTTCTGAGTCATGTTTAGATATAATCTTGCAATATTAACCTTTTTTTTTAACAAGTCACTATAAATATGTATTGCTTTGTATTTTGTAGAAATATCATGGCTCTCCGAAATCATCTTATTTCAAGTTCAACTGCCACAGACTATTTCCTACAACCAAGAGACTACTTCATCATTTTCCTGCTGATTTTGCTACAGATCATAATAAACTTCATGTTTAAGTAGAATTCCTTATATAATTGAATGAATGGAATGGAATGATTAGATTTAGCCTGGGACCATTTTTCAGCTTGGTTTGGACTTCATTCAAACAATGCAATATTTCTTAAAAGAACCTTAGAGATAAATGTAGAAGTTTTGACCTCTCATACCTTGTATCTTTAACTGGAACAAGAACTGTTCTATCTGGTTAACATGAAAATTGCATAAGTGCCAGAATATTTCTTGTTTTTATCCATATCTTGTTTTTATCTGTGTGCATCTGTGCATACAGGTCCTGTAGATATTAGTTCCTGAGAATAGTCATGTGTTCTATAGTAATGTTTCAATCTATAGTCATGCAGTGTTGTTAACAAAAGATAAAGTTTGTAAAACTATGTACAGTAATCAGTTTTCTTTATTAAATAGGCATAGAACTTTTATTGATAAAGACTTACATTATGGGGAAAAATAGAGAAATAGATCTATGACTTCCAAAGAACCTAACTTTTATCTCTTTCTTCTTGAAAACATAAAAAGTAAAACATGTTGATGGTAAACACACATACACACAGTGACATTGGATCAAAAACCAAATTAACATGAAGGGTTTTTGTTTTTTGTGTGGACCCTTAGCATATGTTTAATGTAGGTAAGGTCCATAAACTTTTATGGACACATTTATGTATGTACATATAGAAAAGCCCACCTTATTCTTTATGTCTAGTAATAACATTGCCATGTTTGATGACTCCTTGAGCACATTTTAGAAACAATTTCTGTAAATTTATTTCTTTAAGCAAGACCCACCAATGTTCATGCCCTACCACCACTTTCACCATTATGCATCTAAATTTAAAGAAAACTAGAGAACTTAATTTCATTATAGTAAATTTGAAAAAGAAAAAACTGGTTAGGTATTAAATTACCTGTGCTATCTGAATTTTTTTTTCAATGTATGCCCTAGAAGTAAGAAATGGATACTGTCACTGTCTATGATACAACCTAGAGCAATTTAAGTGGTTTATGAAATAGAGAAATGAGATGATTCAGGTTATTTCATCAGTAAGTGATTTGTTATAGGAGTGATTCTTGAACTTTTATTTATACCTTAAACTGTTTAATGGTTAAAGAGCACAGAAAATTATTAAAATTTTTACTTCAAAAGCCAAAAAGGAGGTAGAAAATGAGAAATAGTGGCCTAAAGATTCCACAAATGAATCACTTCTAAGATACACAGCAGTGTTGCATACCTAAGAAGAGTTCAGGGACTTAATCCTTTATTTTCTCCTTATTTTTAGTAATTTTAAAAATGTTAATCACATTGCTGTAAGATCTTGTTTTTTGTTTAAAGCTCCATAATACAAAGTAAGACAGTTTAGCTTTTTCATTTAAGATGTTAGACTTTTTTTTTTTTATTTTACAAGCTTTTTATAGTCTTCAAATGCAGTTTATGTGAATTAAAATATCTAATATTATAAAAGACTTTTGTAGTATTTAAAATAAAGATTTTGAGACATTGATAATAAGGGCAAAAAGAAGACAACTCTCATCCAATTTTGACTTTAACAGAATAAA
Organism: Myrmecobius fasciatus; assembly: GCA_023553655.1. Taxonomy (NCBI): domain Eukaryota; kingdom Metazoa; phylum Chordata; class Mammalia; order Dasyuromorphia; family Myrmecobiidae; genus Myrmecobius; species Myrmecobius fasciatus. Next base: position 118,197 of record JAJPUD010005415.1, read on the forward strand.
AACTTACAAGCCAGTAAGAACAGATTAAGAGAAACATGGTGAATTATGAAAACTGGGTAAGCTATGTCTGATTGAACTAAGTATACCAAGTAGAATGTTTGGGTAATATGAATCTTACGTACATACATGAAGATTTTTCATGCTTAATTAGCAAAATAAATATACCCACTTATTCATTTGGAAATAATCATATAGGTAAAGATGAAAGGTTACTACATCAAACATTTCCATATTAGAAACCACAATGTTGCAACTTTTACTTTGCATTTTCTCTACTTACTCTTTCCACTGCCAGTGTTTAGCCTCTGTCTATATATCTGTTAATAGTTTTTAAAAAGCTATTTAGATTAGTATTTATGTACATGTTATTTTACCTTTACATTTCAGTTCTAGTTTAAAATTGAAACTTTTTTTTTGGTAATGAATTGATGGTGGTGTGTGGTTGGTGACCAGGTCAATCTATTTTTATTCTTATGTTTGAATATAAAAGATACAGATGTGCTAGAAAAATATCCTGCTTAATCTAAAAAGTGGTTTCTTGCTCCATTTCTTCCTTAATCCCAGACATATCTGATATAGGTCCAGTTCCTAACTAAAGAGGCAGAGGATATTTCACAGAACTTGCAAAAAAGTAAAAAGATTTTTCATGACTATTTTATTATATGCTTAAAAGCACATATCTAATACAATATTTCCTAATGTTTTTAGTCACATAAAGTTCCTTTCTGTGAGCTGAACACAACACTCAGGAATTGGTGGCTTAGTATTAGACCAATGCTGGTAATAGGCTTGGTATAAGAATCCTTTAAAACACATAATTAACTTGTATTTAGCCATAACTTGTCTTTGACCTTGAATGTCCTTTACTTGAGAGTAACCTTTTTTTTCATCTATACACTGATTCAGAAAAAAAACTATGATTGTATAGTTTACAGTTGTCTGAGGCTGGTGCCTCCTTCTGGGCTAAATTCCTTAAGACCCGTTTTCTCATTTCATTACTCTTTTCTGCATAGAAATTTAGAGAAATGATGTTTTTGTTTTTAAATGATAACCTTTAGTTTTCTTTTAGTGAGTTTTCAAATAGTGCATTTGGCCTATCAAAAGAGAGTATGTGAGTCATGTGAAATCTTAAGTAGAGTTACAGCAGTAGATAATTTTTCTTAAATATTTCACATGTCACTACATTTTTGTAGCACTTATAAAGACAGTATAGTTTTCATATTAGCACAAATAGCCATCTGCATTCTATTAAATTTTGCCTTGTAAAATATAGTACTCATTTAATATTTATGCTTTGGTGCCTCTAAGGAAATCTTTTTGCCAGTTGTATTTACTGAGACAAAAATCTAAATTGAAAGTATTTGTTAATAATTCAGTAGACTTTTTTTTTCTTAAAAGGGTCACTGTCACTTTATTTTCTTTTATAAATATATTTAAACAGTAACTCTGTACTTTTATAAGGGTTTGTCTAATTATTGTACTTAAGTATATCTTCCACTCTTCAGATACACAGAAATAGATTTGCCAGATTCTTCTGAGTATTGTAAACAGTGCCTTTTTGATGAATTCACACTGTTTGGGGATGTATAAAGAACTCGTCTATTTGTGCCATATATACATTAAAAAAAACTTTTGTGGGAGGCAGTTAAGTTACTTTTAACTTTTTGAAACCTATCTCACTCTTAGTCAAATATCTAAAGAAACAAATGTATACAATTCCATTTTTTCCCCTAGTTTTTAGTTTTTCTACTGACTGATAAACATCTGTGCTGTTTGTTTTCTATACAGTGAAGGTATAATGCATAGTGGCATTATTGAAGAGCCATAAATGACACCTTAGATTATATTGAATTCATTATGTAAAATATGCAAAAAATTAAACTTAATATTTAGACCTAAATTGACATTTTAAACCATATGAAAAACAACAACATAGAAACAAATAAATGTTTATATTTCGACTTTTGCTTAACTGGGGAATTGATTCCTTAAAATGCATAGCCTGCCACTAATATGTACACCTTTATTTCATTTTGTTTTAGTTAGAGAATGTCATATTGGCATTTTTTATTTTCTCTTTTGTTACTTTGAACATATTGCTTGTTTTTGTACTGTTACATATTAAAATTGAAAATGGACTGTTAAAAGTTGTATAAGACCAGTGTCTCATTAATCTGATTAACATATATATGAATACAAGTATGTACACACATACACACACACACACACACACATATATATAGAAGAGCCACAAAGAAACCATGACAAAATGAATGTGAATGTTCTTCCTAAAATATTTAGAAACATTATTTCATGTTTCTGCGTCTTTCATGTAAAATTATTTTAGTGTTACATCATCGAGAAAGTTATTTAAAGAAAAATGTAATGTAACATTCAAGATAATGAGCCATAAAAATTCAGTTTGAGTTTTCACTGTATGGCATGCTAAGTGTAAACCCAAATTAAACATCTTGTTAATGGCCATTTGTAAATTAAAGCACTATCACTGGTCAAGAGTTTTGTATGATTAATAGAATAAAGAGATGTTATCTGCAGTGTGTGTAAAGTGTACAATATTGAATTCTCCAACTTTATAAAATGTGCAGATATTATAAAATGTGCAAATATTATCATAAAATGTGCAAATATCAGTCATGGACTGAAGAGTGGCTCAGAGTACATTTTAATTCCATCCTGTTTGTGTTTATAGATGCTAAGAAACTCTGAAAGTATTGCTATTTTAGACATTTCCAAAAAGGATAGAGATTCCAGTCTTCATTCTAGAAGTCCACGGGAGTAGATGAAAACAACTGAGAGAGGATGAGAGGAAATCCTATTTCAGAGCTTGAGACACTCAGCTTTAAGTATCATAAAATTAAATACCCAGATATCTAAAGCAGTATCTAAATAAAAATGACCAATTTCCCTTTCGAGAAAAAGGACATCAGAACAATATCTTGTGGATGGCATAATAAAGCCAAGATAAATTTTTTAGATTGAGTTAAACCCCTTAGTCTAAGGGGGAACGTATAGTAAAGCATATTTAAAGATGATGGGAGCATAGTGATTTGATCGAGGAAGGTTGGGAAAAAGTAGGATCCAGTCAGCATGATTTTGTGATTTCCTTAAGAGACTGGGAGAGATAACAGACAAATATCAGGAAATCTGGAGAAAAGATTTAAGGGTGGAGAAAATGGCATTCATTACTTAAGCGGCTAGTAAGATAGTGCTGATGGTTTAGTGCTGATGGTTTGCTGTAGCACACCTCTCGGGAACCATAGTTGTTTTTTTTTTTTTTTTTTTCCTTTTTTTTATATTATCAGTTTTCCCCCTTGTATCTCATATAACTTTTTTTTTTTTTTTTTTTTTTTTGCTGAGGCAATTGGGGTTAAGTGACTTGCCCAGGGTCACACAGGTAGGGAATGTTAAGTGTCTGAGACCAGATTTGAACTCAGGTCCTCCTGACTTCAGGGCTGGTGCTCTATCCACTGTACCACCTAGCTGCCCCATAACTTTTTTTTTTTAAGAAAAAGTTAAAGACATTGAAAAAATTGAAAATATATGCTATGTTGGAGTTGTAAAGTTAAAAGGGATGAGTTTAAAAATAAAGGGAATATTGTTTTCAGGAGATAAGCAAATGAGAGGGATGAGTGTGTACACATAAGTAGAAATATAAGGGGTAATTTGTTTCTAATCTTTTTTGGATTTAACTTGTTAAATTCTTATAATTTATACAAAGGAATATAGTGCAGTGTTGAGAAAGGTGAAACTGCAGTAACCAGCTCAAAGTTGGAATCACACTAAAGGTACCCACCACTGACTGGTGTGACTCCTCAGCAATTCCCTTCTATCTGCCCTCTCCCCAGTCAGTTTGCTAATTAGGTGACACGCCCCTTCTGGCATTCTCCCCTGGGGACCCAGGCCCCGGAAGGCAGGACTGAGCTGGCATCACCTCTTCCAAGTTTTAAGTTGAATCTTTAGTGAAAATTAGCATCTTGATATGTTAAGTGGCCAGTGCTACACTTCGGGTTGGGAGTATTTTGTGGACTGCAAACTCAGGGAAATTTAATTAGGGTTAGACTGATGTGCATTTTTCCACCCAGAAAGTCAATTGTAAAACATATACCAACTGTAGCACAGCCAGTCAGCTAGACTAGAGTCCCTGAAGGAGTCTTTGCCCTCTGGAGCATCACTTCAGGAATACTATGGGGCCAGGACACACAGCAACACCAAGACCATGCACGCGGAACTTCAAAAGAGTCCGCCTGAGAAGAGAGGAACTTAGAATTATTAGCCCATCCTCTTCCGGTTCGCAGCGGAAGCTCCCATCATTTCGGTGGAGCGGCCTCGATCTCCTTATAAAACAAAACAAAGCACATTTCCGACCCCTCCTAGAGACCGCACTTGTTCGTGCTGCGTCGTTTCCGGTTCGCCTCGGAATCTGGAGGGCGGGTGAGAACGGCCGTGAGTATGGTGACTACCATGATGGGTGGTGGGGTTGGAGCCGCGCTACAGGCGGCTGAGGTCCTGGAGAGCATCCTGAGTGGCAGCGTGGGACCCGAGGGGCGGCAGGTGCTGTGCACGAAGCCCACTGGCGATGTGTTGTTCAGCCGCGATGGGAGTCGCCTCCTGGAGGCGCTGAATGTAGAGCATCCGATGGCCAGGTAGGGGTAATATCCCCGCCCCTCCCCTCTCTTGGTTACTCTGCTTTCCTTTGTCATTGCGGGCTGTCAATCCCTCAATTGCCACGCCTACCGGTTATTAACATATATTATGTGTGTATACCCATACATGCCTTTATATAGACATGGGCAGATATGTACATATATGTGCCCATATGATTGTTTATATATGTATGTACACATCAGATCTAAGTAAAGACTAAGGGATGAGTACAGAAGCAGATATATATTCTATTGTTACATTACAGGCTCCTTGAAACCAAAGACTATTTCCTATTTGTCTTTGTTTCCCCAGAGCTCAGCAGAGAGCTAATTGAATAATAGGCATTTAATGTTTGTGGAACAATTGAAGAACTGTATTCCAAGCACTGGGCATTGATGATACAAAGACTATATTGAAACAGTACCTACCCTCAAGGAACTTATATCCAAATGAAGGAGTCAGCAGGCACATATATAAATATATTCTAAAGGTAATTCAGAGAAATATGAGTTGTGGAGACTAGAACAGTTCTCGTAGAAGATAGTGTTTAAACTGAGTATCCAAAATCCAAAGGAATTTTCAGAAGTGAGAAGGAAGTACATCCACATTTTCAAAAAATAGCAAAATCACATTTCCATGGTAGGACTAAGTTTCACATACTGTAAAATTTATTTTTACTAATTTACATGATGTTTTGCTGCCCTCAAACTTTTCTTCCAATAACCTCTTTAGAGAAGTTATTTCTCTCTTTCTATCCTAATCCAGTCCCCCTTTCCAATGAGTTCTATTAATGTAATTCTTTTACTTAGAGAAATATAACAGGAGTCAGTATCTTTTGAAAATTAAATAAAGGAAAATATTTTCAGTATGAAACTAAATAAACTAATTTTGGACATAATAAGCCGTATGAATCTTAATTGCTTTCTTTTTTTTTCTTTTTTCTTTTTCAAACAGGATGATAGTGACTTGTGTTTCCATGAATTGGAATGTGACTGGAGATGGTGCTAAAACATTCATTATCCTTCTTTGTGATTTACTCCGAGGACTTAAGGCAATCACTGACAAAGAAAGGAGTTCTTATGGGGGAAATAATAAAAGCCAAGAAAGACACTGGAAAAGTTGTTGCCAGTGGAAATACATTTCACAAGCTATTTTGACATTTCAAGCACACATATTAGACTACATTATGGTTCAGTATTTGAGTAAACACTTTTTATCCATCTTTTTGTTTTCTGGAGAAGAAAAAAATTTTTGTAGGAGCTCACTAGAATCATTATTAGATGCATATTTTTGTGGAAGAGTGGGAAGAAATAATCGGAAATTTATTTCCCAGTTAACTTGTGATTATTTTTATCAATGTTTGAGCCATGAAGATGGTAAAGATGAAATGATTGATTTAGTAGATAAATATTTTCTGGAATTGTGCACTGCTGTCACAGGACTTCCAATTTCAAGTTCAAGAATCATACCAGGGCTTGTTATTCATAGAGATTTTTCTGTTTATTGCCCAGTAGATGGTGATATGAAAATTATTGTTGTAACCGAACCCATTCAGCCTGCACTTTCCACTTCTGGTTCTGAGCTTATTATAAATTCAGAAGCACAATTTCAGGCATCTCACATTTGGACTACAGAAAGGACAAGAGCCATAATGAAAGATTTACAAAGTAAGGGTATAAAATTGCTTTTGTCTAGTGTGAAGCAACAGGATACAGTTACTTATTATGCAAAACTGAATGGTATATCAGTGGTAGAGTGTATACCATCAGAAGAAATTTCTCTCCTTTGTAGAATCAGTGCTCTGTCACCTTTTATGCCATCATGGGCCACTTCACAGTGTCACATCTCTGACACTGCATTAGTGAAATTTTGTCAGCCTATTTTGCTTAATTCCAAAAGGTATGTTCATCTTGGATTACTTAGCACACATTTTTTTATACCCCATTGTTTAGTTCTTTGTGGACCAGTACAAGGCCTTATTGACCAGCACATTCATGCTTTCCATGGAGCATTTAAAGTATTTCGACAAGTCTTTAAGGTGCTTTATCTCAGTTACAAAGCACAAGGAAACAATCAAAATGAGATCTCAAAGTCTATTACTTCTAAAGATAATAAACAAAGTCAGCATTTGAAAGAAGTTTATAGAGCTTTGTTTAAAAGACAGTGTCTGGACTCAGTTTTAAAAAGTAAAGATAATCCATCAGTGCAATCTGATTTAAGTGACACTCCAGATTTGGTACTTTCTGATATAGAATCAGAGAATGAGATTTCAAATACAACTTTAACACACACACATAAAGAAAAGGGAGACTTTGAATCCCTCACATATACTTATCCCAACAAAATTGGGATTATTAATTATGGTTGTAATGGTGATTCCCTGTCAGAAATTTTTAATGATCATTTAAGTGTCATTGAACAGACTAGCAAAATGACATCAAAGGAGGTACTTGAGCACACTTCAAAAAATTATTGTACTTCTTTTATACAGGCTGGTTCTGTTTTACCAGTAGGTGGTCACTTTGAGATCCTATTACATTATTATCTAATTGATTATTCCAGACAGTGCCAACAGCCAGAAGTAAGTATGATTTGTTCATTAATAGCTAATGCATTATTGAGTGTTCCAAAAACCCTTTATAAAGCTAAGAGAGGAAATAAAAGCTTTTGCCATGTATACTTAAGAACTATGCATGCTCTACAAGCTAAGCAGTGGATGGCAGGGAATCAAACAGGCCTTGAATCAGTAGCTTGTAAATATCAATTATTGACATCAGTGCTTCACTGCTTGGCAAAACTCTTAACTGTTGAGTTAGTAGTCAGGATTAATAAACAGCCACAAAAGACTGATGGTGATGAGTTGGAAGAAGATGTGTGAAAACAGTAGTTTTATTCTTAGTGGGTTTTGTTTGTTTTTTTATCTGGATCACTCTGTGGAGAACTCTCTCAATCCAATCCTTGACTTTCCAAGATGAAACCTTGAGGCTATTAGTCATTTTTGTGCCTAGAATGATGAAAAATGTAATGTGGCTTTAAAAGCCTTCCACAAGCTAGAAATATTACTCAATGGGAACTATGTTTCTTTATATGTGTTCTTGTTAGTAATATGTGAGAAAAGGGTGGTAAGAGGTTTTATTTATCTCTTCATTTCCCTCTTTTCCATTCCCTTTCTATTTTTGTACATTAATTGTCCATAATATGTCAGAAAAAATATTTTTCATTTGTTGTACTTAATTAGCACACTGTACAATTCCAAACAAATGTCAGTATTCTTTTTTTTTTGAATACCCTGCCCTACTGCTGTATTTGTTTCATAGCCATATTAATAAAACATGATTTCACATACTTTTATTATGGTTCTATTTACATTTCTTATTCACATATTGTCTACTTATTATTTCACAACCATAAACGTATTGACTGGGTTATTGATGGTGTGTGGGATAAAAATGCGACCCGACTCAAAATCATTACTCGGAGATCTCTCAAAGTAAAGATTAGAAGTTTATTAGAATTTTGCAAAATTCTGGAGGGTCATTCTCCCCTGGGGCAGGTCAGGGAGGAGAAGGAGGTCGGAGTTTCTCATTTGAGCATATGCTTTAATAGAGAGAGAGCCACTGGCTCCCAGGACCTGCCAGTCTCCAGAACAAGGCATTTCCATCTTACTCATCACACAAAGATGGTTACCAGACCTCTTGCAAATAGGATTCCCAGTCAAAGTCTGGTCTGCCTTTGTTATTCTAAAAACCCACACTTAATCTCCTGCAGTAGTTATTTCCAATGAAAAATCACACCAGTTTCTCACAGTCATTATTCTGAGAAGTCCTTAATTTCCCATTTCACTCAATGGGGAAAAAAAAAATTACTGAGAAAATTTACAATTTCCTTTTTTTTTTTCCCTTGGAAATTAATGGCTCTACCCTGAGTAGAAAAATGTCTTGACTAAGTATAATTATAATTCATATATTTTCTAATTGTCTTGCCTACTGTGACATATATTGTTGAATAGTAATTACAATCAAGTAATTTTAAAATTTATGCTATGAATAGATATATCACATGTGAACATCGAAAGAATAATAAACCCATTTTAGAATAATCTATTTTAAAATATTCTTATTTAAATTTTTTTCATTCTAGATAGTTCCCAAGTTATTAATGTCTATAAAAATTATTTGGAACTTCATACATTTCCTTCTAGAAACAATGTAAATTATATTTGTGTTTATAGTATAGGTAGTCTTACCCCTAATATTAGGCCCATTATGGGCTTAATAAGTATATTGTACTTATAAATAAATGTTCTAAGGTTTAAAAAGTTATTTTTCTTGCCATTACATATAAGTAATATAAGAAGTATGATTTTCATTTTGTAGACAAAAATTCAGATAGGTTATGACTTACCCAGGGTCATATATCTAGTCACAATCAGAAGTTGGATTTAAACTTGTTTCCTTCCTCCATCACCAGAGCTCCTTTCATTACAACACACTGCTGCTTAGAACTGTTAATAGTACTATAGAATGTATAATGATGTTTTCAGGGAAAATGCATATATCAGGACTATATTTCCTCATAAACTATATAGAACTTGATTTGACTGAAAGCTACTGGGAAGAGACCCAGGAAATATGAGGTAAAGAAAGAAGGTGGAGAAGCACATCACAGGTCTGAAACACCTGGACCAATTCATCTGTTAGATATCAATCAGTTTACTCATTTTTGGGGACTTGGCTCCTTGAGTAAGTTGCTGTATTTTTTCATGTCTACCACCATCTCTTGTAGATGTCTCTATTTGCATAGCCACTTCACTAGAAAAGATCCCCAGGCTCTTCCTATCCCACTTCATCCCCAACACAGCTCTCAGTGTGTTTTTAAGTTATGATAAGTTATGATTAAGTTATAACCATATTATTTCTCACTAAATTCCAGTGACTCCTTATTACTTCTGGGACAAAATACAAGCTCTTCTCTCTGTGTTTTAAAGCCTTTCACAACTTGGTCCCAACCTGTCTTTCCATCATCAGCATATATTATTTCCTTTCCTGACCTCTGACTAACCTAACCAACCTTTAAAAATTTGTTTTTATCTTTTTTCAAAAGGGCACTCAATTTGTATTTCTGTGTTTATCTCTCCTAAACCACCCCCATGCCTACAATAGCCTCCCTCCTTACTACTAACTCCCCTGCCTTCCTCTAGTAATGCAGCTATAACCCTACCTTCTACCTCATTTGATTTCCACACCCTAAATTTTTCTCCTTAACTACCTTGTAGGGTAAAAGGAGGTTAAATAATTTGTCAAAATCATATAGGTGCTGAGTGTCAGGTAAAATTTAAGCATACATCCTTTTGACTCCAGAATCACAATTTTTTTTTCTGCTATTCTACAGTGCTTTCGGAGTCTTTGATGCCCCTAGTAAAACATAGACTCTTTGAGATTATGGCTTGTTTCTTTATGGTTATGTCTCTACTACCTAGCATGGTATCTGACATATAGTGGGAATTTAATAAATACCTTTTAATTACTCAGGTCCCTTTTCATTGCTGGATTTAAAAGCCTGTCTTCCAACCTTATTTTACCATTTATTTATTTAGTTCAGTTGTTTTTCATATGTGTCTGACTCTTTGTGATACTGTTTGGGTTTTTTTGTGGCAAGACACTGGAATAATTTGCCTTTTCTTTCTCCAGCTCATTTTACAAATGAAACAGAGCCAAGTGACCTACCCAGGGTCACACAACTACTAAGTGTCTGAGGCCAGATTTGAAGTAAGGGAGATGAGTCTTGATAAGGGCCCAGAGCTCCATGCATATGTTATCATCCCGTTGTCCCTTTCTTTTGCTATTACTATTCCTTTTAGCCCCTGAAGAGGTTGTGCTTCAAATCATAGGTACTTAAGAATTGGAAGAGAATTCAGAACCTCTTCCTAAAGCCTCAGTCTGTTCTACAACATCCCAGATAAATGGTTGGAGATAGCTAGGTTATAAAGAGGATAGCCTAGAGGAGATAGAAAGACCTATCCTTAAACTGTGATTCTGCATAAGTTAATCATCTGTAAAATGTGTATAAATAGTAGTAAATATTTCGAGTGTTTTCATGAAAATAAAATAATGAGTTTACAGTACTTTATAAACACTTGGTATAATTTTTTTCTATATGAAAACTTGGGAGTGGGAGTCAATAAGACGAGTTAAAAACTGGACTTGAGATCATACTAACTCTGTAAACCTGGGCAAAAAGAAAACCTTTGCCCCAGTTTCCTCACCTGTAAAGGGGAGTGTTGGCTAATTGTATATACCTCCCAACATTGTCTTGAGGATCAAATGAGATACGAAAGGTTCTGACACATAGTAAAGGCTATATTAGTATTAGCTACTATTAAAATCTACATCCCTAACTATAAATATCCACCCATTGGTCTATTGCCAAACAAGTTAAAATTTACACCTATGTACTTCTCTTCCAGGTTCCTTCAACAAAGCCTAAAATGGTATGATTTTAGTTGTCATGCCATCCTGTATAATCTTTTCTGGATGCATTGCACAGGTAGAAGAAATTCATTAGTTTGGGGGCATGGATTTCTTTTGGCTTTCTACAGATCTAATATTTTGTAATCTGTAATTTCTGGACCTTATATTCCTCTCAAACCCAACCTTTATAAGAATCAATCATTACAGCAATGAAAATTCTGTTGGGTTTAGGCATGACAGAGGTATCTTATCTAGCACACAATTTACAAAAACGTACATACAATTCTGGTCATATTTTTAGTATTTTGGGTAGTTCTGCCTTGCAGGTGACTAGATTGACCTTACCAGTCACTATTAATGGACTTGAACATCACCATCAGCATCCAAAACCCAGGAGAGATCTGTGTACTCTGTATGTCAACCAAACCTGATCTCCTTGCTCTGAGATCAAGAACTTAGGTCATGCGCATTTTCTTATTTCCTCTCCTGTCCCTATGGTTATGTCAGCAAATTCTACCATTGACAGACTGCCCAATTCCACTGAAGTCAGGAATTGTAGGAACTGTCTAATGTTATACTTGATACTTTGCCATTTACAGATTTTGGGTAGTAGTTGTACTTCTAAGTCTTTTCTATAACCCTGGCTAACACTTGGCATAAATTGAATCTTTCCCCACTGTGAAACTGTGTTGTAGCCAATAAATGTTACTTCCCTTGAGAAATATACGCACCATATATGACTTATAATGGCAATATTGGGCAGGGAATCAAGTGACAATGGAGAGGAGTAGTTAATGACTTCAAAAATGGTAGATTGCCCTTAAGAGAGTAACAAGTCTGATAAAACCCTTCTTTTCCATTGAATATCAGAGACAATGAATCATGTTTATCAGAATTTCCTCAATCTTCTGCAGGACATATTTGCCGGCTGTGCCCCCCTTCCTTGCCACTACTTGTTAATTTCCTTGACTTCCTTCAAGCTTTAGCTAAAATCCCACCTTTGGCAGGAGGCCTTTTCTGGCCTACTGCATCTCCCTCTAGAGGTAGTACCTTCCCTTCTGATTACACTCCATGTACTCTATACATATTTTATATGTACCAAGTTATTTATATGTTGTATCCTCCATTAGAATATGCACACCTTTAAATAAAATATTAGCAAAGAGATTACAGAAAATCATTCCCAGAATAATACACCATGACCAAGTAGGATTTATACCAGGATTGCAGGGATGGTTCAATATTAGGAAAACTATTAACATAATTGACTATATTAATAACCAAATTAACAAAAAACATATGATAATCTCAATAGATGCAGAAAAAGCATTTGATAAAATCCAACATCCATTCCTATTAAAAACATTAGAGAGTATAGGAATTAATGGACTTTTCCTTAAAATAGTCGGTAGCATCTATTTAAAACCATCAGCTAGCATCATATGTAATGGTGATAAACTGGAACCATTCCCAGTAAGATCAGGGGTGAAACAAGGTTGCCCACTATCACCATTACTGTTCAATATTGTATTAGAAATGCTAGCCTTGGCAATAAGACAAGAAAAAGAGATTAAAGGAATTAGAGTAGGTCATGAGGAAACCAAATTATCACTCTTTGCAGATGATATGATGGTCTACTTAGAGAACCCTAGAGAATCAACTAAAAAACTATTAGAATTAATCCACAACTTTAGCAAAGTTGCAGGATACAAAATAAATCCACATAAATCATCAGCATTTTTATACATCA
>JAJPUD010005415.1:131481-159519 GCA_023553655.1 Myrmecobius fasciatus
CTGTGAATATTTCCATGCATTTTGTTTTCCTTCTTAGGTTGTTTTTTTCTTAAGACAGTATTGAAGTCGTGATTTCATTTTGCTGCAAGTCCATAAAAGCACTTATTAAGCACTGAATATGTTGCCAGTCACTTCTAGGCATTAGGTTCAAAGACAAAGACAAAACAGACTTTACCCTTAATAGTTTTCCCCATGGGGGAAAACAACTTGTATATATAAATCTAAACTAACTGGGCCCAGAAATTCTCTTGAATTTCCTTAAGTCAACCAGCAGGAGGCTGTGTTTCTCTATTAATAGGGATCCCCAGCTACCAGGTAATAAAGAAAGGGGCAAAATTGAAGGACTGCACTGGAAAGGTGTCATGTTGCTGTTCCTTCCTTCCCCCCCCTCCCATATATTCCTTCTCCACAAATTCTTCTATAATATTCTCAGCTATTCTCTTCAATTTCTCATAACACTCTGGAATATATAAAACTGAAACTTACATTATAGTTGTATACATGTCTGATACTTTTTGCAGATTTGTAAGCTCTTGGAGGCAAGAATCATTGCTAATTTTATTATTGTATTTCAGCATTCTATCCTGTGTATTACATGTAATTGGTGATAATTACATTTAACAATACTATTTTAGAGTTTCATAGAATAGCTAGAAGACTGGGAGTAAGATTTTCTTTGATTTTCTCAAAGATTACTGAAGAAAATAATAGTATTCTACTAAGGGTGGCCCCATCCCACCTCCAAGGAGAAGTCTGGCCACTTTCCTGATTGTGTTCAGTAGTAAGAACCAACTGCTTTCAATCTAAAATTCTCTGTCAACAGGAGAGGGTAGTCTACCAGGCTGTCAAGCTCTGATTCTCAGGAAGTTAACTACCTTTCTCCTCTCAGCCCCATTCCTGTTGTGGTGAGCAACATTCATCCAATCAGATCATTACTCTTCTCACATTTTGTTCCAGGAAACTCATACTATTTTAGCTACATTTCATTTAATGTCACTTTTAGAAGCATAACTGTTTATGTAATTGTATAATCATATTAGAAGTGACTAAAAACAAATAGAGCAATGCATCATCCAGTGTATCTGCTATCAATCAATATGATCTCCACAGACCAAGTCAAATCTGACTTTCAGCAAGCAATTAGGAACTTAATTCCTTCTCTGATCTACTTCTATGGGGAACTGATCAAGGCACGCTCTTTGGGATTTTCCTGCTCATGACAAGATCTCCTGAAGTATACTCCCACAGAATATGTGCAGGTGACTCAGGAAGTCAGGACTTTGCTATTGATTTTTTCCCCTCTTTCAAGCTCATGCTTGAGCTCTTCCAGCAGTCTAGCTTATGTTCTGATTTCTTCATCTAGATGACCCATCTATGTGCCTTGATCTTCTGCCTACTTTTTATACTGGGAAATGTGAAGAAAGTGATTTCCCTTCAGGGTGTAAATTACCTAGTTTTTCAATGTTATCTAAGGGATTTGAGGAAAAGACTACTTAAGAAACTCTGCCAGTCTCCATTTCCCCACATCTTTTCCCCTTATTTATATCCAGTCTTTTAAATCACCAGCCTTTTCTTTAGTCTCAGCTTTGAAGTTTTGTGGGCAGTGCCCACAGGCATGCTTGCAATCAAGGCATGCCTAGTGATTATTATAGCTCACATTTATAATCACAAAGATTTTCTAGTGTTTTGAATAGATTATCTTATTTGCCTCTTTTAAAAATTTTTTTTCCCCAATTACATATTAAAACACATTTTAACTTTTTTTTTTAAACAAACATTTTGACTTCCAAATTTTATCCTTTCCTCTCTTCCTTCTTCCTCTGGAGGCAAATAGCATGTTTCATCTGAGTCTTTTGGACTTCTTTTGGATTCACAGTTACCATTATTCGATATTGCTATTACTGTGTACAATGTTTTCTTGGTTTTGCTCACTTTGTTTTGTATTAGTATGTCTTTCCAGGTTTTTCTGAAATCATCTTGCTTGTTATTTTTTATAGCACATCTCATTTCATTCTCACAATAACCCAGTGAGGTAAATACTATTGTTTTACAGATAAAGAAATTGAGGCAGAAAGAAGTTAAATGGTTTAGGGTCATACAGTCAGTGAAGCTGGATTTATCAATTCTTCTTTGGAGTCCAACACCTTATTCACAGTACCAGCTAGAAGCTTCTGTTATATCAGTAATGTGTAGACCATTCTGATGCTTCCTGAAGGATAACAAACATATATCAATTGCATCAGAGAGGCAATATGGAAAGTATAGCTTTGGGGTTAAGTCCTAAGTTCAAATTCCACTTCCAGCATTTAGTGTGATCATGTAATTTCAAGAGTAGGAAAGGACTTTAGAAACCATCTAGTTCCAACTCTTTCAATTTATAGAGGAGGAAAATGTGTCTCAGTGAAGTTAAATGATTTTCTTACTGAGATGGGAATGACACAAAAGCCACTATATTGCTGAGTCAGCAATTTTAGAGATGTTGACAGTTTTGGTTATGCAGCCAATGGAAAAAAGATTCCCAACCAGATGATGGACCAATGAAGAATATCCATGTATATTCCAGCATCCCTCCCCCAAATATCCCAGAGAATCTCCCTTGTGTCTTTCATATTGGATAGCACCATTTTAGTAAGCTGACAGTATGGCATAATATATCACACTTTCCTTTTCCCCTATTATATATGTAAAGCATTTTTCTAAGCCAAATAGTACAGTAGCAACATTAGTACACCCTCCTCACCTAAAACTTAGAATCTCTACTTTCCTTCAAAGCTCAGATCAAATGCTTCTTACATTAGACCTTTATTGATCTCTCCTTCTACCAAAATTACCTTGTATTTCCTTTGCAAGTGTAACAACACAGAACTGCTACTGGGACTAGAATGAGCTGTGTCACTCAATTTCTCCTTCTAAAGGGGCTTTTAATTTTGGACTCTCATAAGGATAATAGATTCAGTACTAGCAGAGAGAAGACTGGGCTTTTTTTTTTCCTTCCAGTTCTTTGGGCTCTTTACCTCAGTGGAGTGACAGTTTTCTGCTACTATACCCTGTAGATCAGGTATAGGACAACTATTTATTGCCTCCACACAAAAGAAATGAGTAAAACAGAAAAAAACTCATAAGAACATATCTACAAAGGTTCAAAAATGAAATGGTAAATTAAAATTCCTATTATGTTCTTTGAAGAAGTAGAGCCTTATAAACATCAGAGCATGAAATATTTTGTGAGACTTCTAAACTGATTTTTGAATTCTGAATTGACTCCTGAATTCGATTTCATTTTGGTGCTACACTGTTCAAAGAGTTTATTTAGGTCCATGTGTTCTGGGCAAGCCATTCTGGGACTTGGGCTCCTCTTCCCATCTGTGGTCATCTTTTCCAAGGAGAATATAGTTGAAAAAAACTGTCATTACCAGTCAACACTAACTCATGAATTCCTTCTCTCTTAAACTCTCCAGGCTGCCATCCAAACTAGCAATGTCCAGCTGAGGATTTATGTTTGGTCACTTTGATTTAGGCAAAGAAATACCAAGCAGCGGAGGAAGCCAGGACCTTAAGATCCCAACTCAGACTTATCTGAATGAACGCATGATCTTACTATCACGTTTGAGAAAACACCATTTCTACCAATCTAGAGGTGGGGTATCCTTCTTCCTTATTCCCCCACCCTTCTCAGGAAGTCCCAGAAAGAGTTCCAAGGCATATGTTCAGGCGAGTAGAAGAGAACAGACACAAACACACACACACACACGCCTTTCACCATTGAGGAGTATGGATGGGGTGGGGAAAAACAAAACAAAACTGAACTAAAGAGCCATCCTTTTTTTACTCCAACATTCCAAAGGGCCAACCCCTTTGGCACTGCTCCAGTATATACATGACCATCCTGCATATTTTCTTCTCTCTAGATTTTCTTTACACTGCAGCTTCTTGCTTTTCCTCCTATTTATCTATCTATTCTTTTACAATCACTTTTGTTGGTTTATCATTCATACCAACCTCTCTAACTGCATGTATATCTCAAGGGTCTTTCCTGGATGGTCTTCCCTTATATTCTCTCTGGTGATCCCATAAACAAGCATAGAGTTAATTATCATCTTTATGCTGATGAATCACAGATCCATATCTTTTGCTCTAGTCTTTCTCTTGAGCTTTGCCAATTGCTTATTGGAAATTTCAAATTGTATGTCTCAAACTTGACACATGCCAAAATTCATTATCTTTTCCCTAAAACTCACCCTTTATTCAAACTTCCCTATATTTGTCACAACCTGGGAGTAAGCCATTCTCAACATCGTTGATGTTTTTTGTTTTTAAATCACATTTATTTCACCTTCCCCTGCATAGTGACTTCTTTCTTGTAACAAAGACAAAGTAAAAAAAAAATCAATTCAATAAAACCAACCAACCCATAGACTAAGATTGCCAATAGTCTATGCATACTTATGCCTACCTTTGGAAAGGGAGAGAATTATAATTTCTCAACTTTTATTTGGGGACAAACTTGTTTGTGAAAATTATACAGCCTTCAGCTCTAATGGATGTTTCATCTCATTTCTCTCAGTGATTTCTAAAAAATATATTTCTGGTGCTCAAGTCTCCTTCCCCTTCCTCTTCATTCCTATCACAAAGTCTTCTCTGTCTCTCAACTTGGACCCAATTGACCAGTCTTGCCAGTCATTCCTTTACACATCTTGCATTTCCCCTCCTTGTCTTACTTAACCACCACATTAGTGATAGCCCTCATCACCTTTTGCCTGCTCAATGGTAATAGCTTCAATAGCTGCCTAATTGGTCTACCAGAATCAATTTTCTCCCTATTCCAATCCATTGTTTACACAAGCATGAAAGCAATTTTTCTTTTTTTTTTTAATAAAACTTTAATTTTCAAAACATATGCATGGATAATTTTTCAACATTGACCCATACAAAACCTTGTGTTCCAATTTTCTTCCTGTCTCCCCACCCCCTCCTGTAGATGGCAAGTAATCCAATATATGTTAAACATGTTAAAAATATGGTAAATCCAATATATGTATACATATTTATACTGTTATCTTGCTGCACAAGAAAAATCAGATCAAAAAGGAAAAAAGTAAGAAAAAAATGCCAGCAAAAAACAACAAAAAAGTGAAAATGCTATGTTGTGATCTACACTCAGTTCCCACAGTCCTCTCTCTGAATGTAGATGGCTTTCTTCTTCACAAGATCATTGGAACTGTTGAAAAGATGGAATTGTCCATCAGAATTGATCATCATATGATCTTGTTGCCATGTATAATGATCTCCTGGTTCTGTTCATTTCATTTATCATCAATTCATGTAAGTCTCTCCATGCCTCTCTGAAATCATCCTGCTGATTATTTCTTATAGAAAAATAATATTCCATAACATTAATATACCATAACTTATTCAGTCATTCTCTAACTGATGGGCATCCAATCAGTTTCTAGTTTCTTTCCACTACAAAAAGAGCTGCCGCAAACATTTTTGCACATGTGGGTCCCTTTCCCCCCTTTGTGATCTCTTTGGGATGTAGGCCCAATAGAAACACTGCTGGATCAAAGGGTATGGACAGTTTAATAACCCTTTGGGCATAGTTCTAAATTGTTTTCCAGAATGGTTGGATCCATTCACAGTTCCACCAACAATGTATTAGTGTCCCAGTTTTCCCATATACCTTCCAACATTTGTCATTATATTTTCCTGTCATCTTAGCCAATCTGAGAGGTGTGTAGTGGTACCTCAGAGTTTTCTTAATTTGCATTTCTTTGATCAATAATGATTTGGAGCACCTTTTCATATGACCAGGAAGGGTTTCAATTTCTTCATCTGAAAATTGTCTGTTCATATTTTTGACCATTTATCAATTGGAGAATAGCTTGAATTCTTTTAAATTTGAATCAATTCTCTATATATTTTAGAAATGAGG
Organism: Myrmecobius fasciatus; assembly: GCA_023553655.1. Lineage (NCBI taxonomy): Eukaryota > Metazoa > Chordata > Mammalia > Dasyuromorphia > Myrmecobiidae > Myrmecobius > Myrmecobius fasciatus. Next base: position 137,414 of record JAJPUD010005415.1, read on the forward strand.
CCTTTATCAGAACCCTTGAATGTAAAAATGTTTTCCCAGTTTATTGCTTCCCTTCTAATTTTGTCTGCATTAATTTTGTTTGTGCAAAAACTTTTTAACATAATATAATCAAAATTATCTATTTTGTGTTCAATTATGAATTACAGTTCTTCTTTGACCACAAATTCCTTCCTTCTTTATAAATCTGAGAGGTAAAGTATATTCTGTTCTTCTTATTTGCTTATAATATCACTCTTTATGTCTAAATCATGAACCCATTTCGACGTTATCTTGGTATATGGTGTTAGGTGTGGATCAGTGCCAAATTTCTGCCATAGTAATTTCCAATTTTTCTGGCAGTTTTTGTCAAATAGTGAGTTCTTACCTCAAAAGTTGGGGTCTTTGGGTTTGTCACACACTAGATTCCTATAGGCATTGACTATTTTGTCCTGTGAATCTAATCTATTTCACTGATCAACTATGTATTTCTTAGTACCAAATAGTTTTGATGACTTCTGCTTTAGGTCTGGTACAGCTAGGTCACCTTCATTTGCATTTTTTTTCATTAATTCCCTTGAAATTCTTGACCTTTTGTTCTTTCAGATGAACTTTGTTATTATTTTTTCTAGCTTTGTAAAATAATTTCTTGGGAGTTTTGATTGGTAGAGCACTAAATAAGTAGATTAATTTAGGTGGTATTGTCATTTTTATTATATTAGCTCAGCCTATCCATGAGCACTTGATATTCTTCCAATTAATCAATTGGATCTGACTCTGTTTGTGTGGAAAGTATTTTATAATTGTGTTCATATAGTTCCTGACTTTGCCTTGGCAGGTAGATTCCCAAATATTTTATATTATCTATAGTTATTTTAAACGAAATTTCTCTATGTATCTCTTGCTGATGGACTTCATTGGTAATATATAAAAATGCTGATGATTTGTGTGGTTTTATTTTGTATCCTGCAACTTAGTTAAAATTGTGAATTATTTCTAGTAGTTTAGTAGTTTTATGATTCTCTAAATATATCATCATATAATCTACAAAAAGAGATAATTTGGTTTCCTCATTACCTACTCTAATTCCTTTAAACTAATTTTTCCCTCTTATTGCCAAAGCTAGCATTTCTAATTCAATATTGAATAGTAATGGTGATAGTGGGCAACCTTGTTTCCCCTGATCTTATTGGGAATGGTTCTAGTTGTACTCATTACATATGGTGCTTGCTGATGGTTTTAAATAGATGCTAGTGATCATTTTAAGGAAAAGTCTATTCTTATACTCTCTGGTATTTTTAATAGGAATAGGTTTTGGATTTTATCAAATGTTTTTTTCTGTATCTATTGAGATAATATGGTTTTTATTAGTTTGGTTATTAGTCAATTATGCTTAATAGTTTCCTAATATTGGGGCAGCTAGGTGGCGCAGTGGTTAGAGCACCAGCCCTGAAGTCAGGAGGACCTGAGTTCAAATCTGGTCTCAGACACTTCCTAGCTGTGTGACCCTGGGCAAGTCACTTAACCCCAATTGCCTCAGCAAAAAGCAAAAAAAAAAATAATAATAAATAGTTTCCTAATATTGAACCAACTCTGTATTCCTGATATAAATCATACTTGCTCATGATGTATTATCCTGGGGATAACTTGCTGTAATCTCTTTGCTAAGTTTTGTTTAAGATTTTTGCATCAATATTCATTAGGGAAATTGGTCTACAATTTTCTTTCACTGTTTTGACCCTACCTAGTTTAGGTATCAGCACCATATCTGTGTCATAAAATGAATTTGCTAAGACTCCTTCTTTCCCTATTTTTTCAAATAGTTTGCATAGTATTGGAATTAATTGTTCTTTAAATGTTTGATAGAATTCACATGTAAATCCATCTGGCCTGGGAGAGTTTTTCTTAGGGAGTTGATTAATAGCTTGTTCTATTTCTTTTTCTAAAATGGGACTATTTAAGTTATTCATTTCCTCTTTTGTTGATCTGGACAATCTATATTTTTGTAAGTATTCCTCCATTTCACTTAGATTATCAGATTTATTGATATATATTTGGGCAAAATAATTCCTAATTGTTGCTCTAATTTCCTCTTTATTAGTGAAAAGTTCTCCCTTTTTATTTTTGTTAATAACAATTTTGTTTTCCTTCTTTCCTTTTTTTCTAATCAAATTAACTAAAGGTTAGTTCATAAACCCAACTCTTAGTTTTATTTATTAATTTAATAATTTTCTTACTTTCAATTTATTAATCTTCCCTTTTATTTTCAGAATTTCAAATTTGGTATTTTATTGGGGGGTTTTAATTTATTCTTTTTCTAGCTTTTTTAGTTGCAAGCCCAATTCATTGATCTTTTCTTTCTCTCTTTTATTCAAATAAGCATCTAGAGATATAAAATTTCCCCTTTTTACCACTTTGGCTGCATCCCACAAATTTTGGTATGTTATATCACTGTTGTCATTCTCTTGGATGAAATTATTGATTGTATCTATGATTTGTTGTTTCATCCACGCATTCTTTTTTTTTACCTGAGGCAATTGGGGTTAAGTGACTTGCCCAGGGTCACACAGCTAGGAAGTGTTAAGTGCCTGAGACCAGATTTGAACTCAGGTCCTCCTGACTTCAGGGCTGGTGCTCTATCCACTGCACCAACTAGATGCCCCACACCCATTCATTCTTTAGGATTAGATTATTTAGTTTCCAATTAGTTTTTGGTCTATTTTCCACTGGCCTTTTATTACATGCAATTTTTTTACATCATGATCTGAAAAAATGCATTTATTATTTATGCCTTTCTGCATTTGATTTTGAGGTTTTCATGCCCTAATATATGGTTAATTTTTGAATAGGTTCCATATACAGCCGAGAAAAAAAGTATATTCCTTTCTGTTTCCATTCAATTTTCTCCAAGGGTCTATCATCCCTAATTTTCATAGAATTCTATTTACCTCCTTAACTTCTTTCTTATTTATTTTGTGGTTTGATTTATCTAGTTTTTCTAGATCAACTTTGAGATCCCCCACTAGTACAGTTTTAATGTCTAATTCTTCTTGTAGCTCTCTTAACTTCTCCTCTAGGAATTTGTATGCTATACTATTTGGTGTAATATGTTTAGTATTAATATCACTTTATTATCTATGGTACCTTTAAGTAGGATGTTGTTTCCTTCTCTGATCTGACATCAGGATTGTTTTTTTTAACTTCAGTTGAAGCATAATAGATTCTCCTCCAACCTTTTACCTTTACTCTGAATGTATCATTCTGTTTTAAATGTGTTTCTTGTAAACAACAATTTGTAGGATTCTGGCTTTTAGTCCAGTCTGCTCTAGGGTGAGACAAGCTTCTTAGTGAAGATAAATGTGTCTCATATTCTCTCTTTGAGTCAAATCTGATGAGAGTAAGATTCACACAATGCTCATCCTCCCTTCTTTCCCTCAATTTTAATAGGTATTCTTTGCCTCTTCATAAGATGTATTTTACCCCATTTTAAGTCCATCTTCCCCTTCTTCCAGTAGAATGACTTTTCCTCCTCTAGTTTCTTGTTTATATCATCACAATAAAATCAAATTATACCTGTACCCTTTAAGTATACCCATAACAGAGATACAGATCTCAAGAGTTAAATATATCATCTTCCCATATAGGGATATAATAAGCTTTTTAACTTTTTAAAAAGAAACCTATTTTTTTCTTTTCTTTTTCCCTTTTTATGCTTATCTTGAGTTCTGCATATGAAGATCAAATTTTTTATTCAGCTCTGGTCTTTTCATCAGAAATAAATGAAATTCACCTGTTTCATTGAATGTCCGTTTTTTCCTATGAAAGATAATACTCAATTTTGCTGGATAATTGATTCTAGGCTGCAATCTAAGTCCTTTGCCTTTAGGAATATCAGATTCCATGTCCTTTGATTCTTTAGAATAGAACCTGCTAAAACCTGAGTAATTCTGATTGTGGTTCCTTGATACTTGAATTGTTTCCTTCTGACTGCTTGCAATATTTTCTCCTTGATTTGATAATACTGAAATTTAACTATGATGTTCCTCGGCATTTTCATTTTGGGGTCTCTTTCAGGAGGTAATTGGTGAATTCTTTCAATGGCTATTTTACTCTCTGGTGCTAGGACATCAGGGCATGATTTCCTGAAAGATGATGTCTAGACTCTTTTTTTCATCATGCTTTTCAGGAAGTCCAATGATATTTAGATTGCCTCTCCTGGATTTGTTTTCCAGGTCAGTTGTTTCTGCAGTGAGGTATTTTACAATTTCTTCTATTTTCTTCTTTTTTTTTCTTTTTTCTTTTCTTTTCTTTTTCTTTTTCTTTCTTTTTTTTTGGCTTTGTTTGAATGATTCTTGAATTCTCATTGAATCATTCACTTCCATTTGTTCATTTTTAATTTTTAGTGAATTATTTTCTTTAGTAGCTTTTTTAAATCTCCTTTTGCATTTGGCCAATTGGACTTTTAAATGAGGTGTTTTGTTCATTCCATTTTTTTCCCCATTTCACAAATTCTGTTTTTCAACGAATTGGTTTCTTTTTCATATCTATTTTGTAAGGAGTTATATGCTTTTTGCATTTTGCCAGATCTATTTTATAAAGAATTATTTGCTTTTTCCATTTTGTCACATCTATTTTATAAGGAGTTATATGCCTTTTCCATTTCATCAAATCTATTTTTAAGGAGTTTTCTTCAGATAATTTCTGTTTTTCTTTTTTCTAACCTCTCTTGCCAAGTTCTCATTTCTTCTCCTTTTTCCTCTTCTTGAAAAAGCTTCTTCAAAGCTTTACTTGGCAACAAAGAATTGTCTCAAACCAGTTTAAATTGTTCAATGAAGAAAACCATATACACCCAGAGAGAGGGAAATGAAATATGGACCACAACGTAACATTTTCATGATCTCTATTGACATTTGCTTGCATTGTGTTGCCTTTCTCTGATTCTTTTTTTTCCTTGTAGATAGGATTTTTCTTGCATAACTTCTCAAGCATTTCAACATTATTAACATGTAGTGGACTTCCTGCCATCTAGGGGAGGGGACTGGGGGTAAAATTTGTAATGGAAAGCTTTGTAAAGATCAATGTTGGGAAACTACCCATATACATGTCATACAAATAAAAAGCTTTAAATTAAAAAAAAAAAAAGCTTTACTTGGATGATTTTTGGACATATCACTTAATCTCCCTAGACTTCAATTTTCTCATATGTATAACCTGAAGATTGGACTAGGTAGCCTTCCAAATCTATGATCTTATTACCTAAAGGACCAAATATAAACTTCTCTACTATGGATTTAAACCCTTTTATATGCTGGCTGTAGTCTTCCTTTCCAGCTTTACCACAAGGTCTTCTTTCATACACATTATAGTTCACTCAAACTGGATGCCTTATTGTTTGTCTTTCATCCTTGGCACTGTTTCATCTCTCCACGTCTTCATACAGACTATCTCCCAAGCCTGGAATCTATTTTTCTCATCTCCATCTCTTAAAATCCCTAGTTTTCTCCAGTGTTTCACAAAACAGCTCTTACTACATTGGATAGTGCATCCACCCAGCCCCCACTCAATTATCTTTTTACCTAAGTCATATATACTGTACCTATAGATATGTATATCACAAAGTCTTGGAGAGCAGGCCCTATTTCACTTTTGCTTTTGTATCCCTAGCAACTAGAATAGCATTTGGTACACAGTAGGCTTGTTAATTGGGTAACAGTCCTCAATTTATTTTTTAAAGAAGTTTAATTAAGATGTCATTCAAAATCTTTTATATGTTGAACTGTTATTAGAAATTTGACTAATATACTCAGAATTTAGCTTCAGCATTTTGTGAGGACAAAATTATACTTTTCATTCCATAGAAAAGTACAATTTTATTTCCTCTCTGCTTCCTCAAGAAAACAAATCATTATTACTGGTGTAATAAAAAGAGGAGTTTGGTGATTATCTTTTTGTTTCAGATTTATTATTGTTAATTACTATATATGTTTCTGCTTATAAGAAGAATTAAAGGTGCAGTAATAGAAGTGTTTGTTTTTTCCACCATCATTTCAATAAAAAGTTTTTCTACTTAATCAGTTCTATGCAAATTTGTAGGTAGGAAGTTACTAGATATGTAGTTTTCTATATGTAAAAGGGAGACCCAGCCACCCTACATACTCCCAAATATACTCCTCTGAATAATTTTAAAGGAGTGATATTTTTACCATCACCACCACCATCCTACCAAAAAAGAAAAGATGGAAAATTAGAATAGAGCAGGGAAAGGATAAATAGTTTTTATATTTACAGACAATTCCTATGAAAAACTTTATAAAAGGACTTTATTGTAAAGGGCTAAGCACAGCAGGTGACTTTAAGCACTTAGTAAGTACTTTTATTAAATTTATTTCCTTCCCTTCTTTCTTTATTTTGCTGAGGTAATTGGGGTTAAGTGACTTACTCAGGGTCACACAGCTAAGAAGGGTTAAGTGTCTGAGATCACACTTGAACTCAGGTCCTCCTGACTTCAGGGCTGGTGCTCTATCCACTGCATCACCTAGCTGTCCCCACCTTCCCTTCTTTAGTTCTAAGCTGAAGGTGTTTTAGGTGATGAAGTGGATAGAGCCTAGAGTCAAGAAGATCTAACTTGTAATTTGACTTAAGATACTTAGTAGTTGTATGAGTTTGTTTGACATAGTCTCCTTGACTATAAAGTGATAATATTTGTAAAGTGCTTAACTATTAAATGCCTGTTTTGTCTCTCTGTCTCTCAACATATACATGAACATTTCTTTAGAAATCACTATAATAGTTGGTCAAAATTTGAGAAAAGAGAAGCTTAAAACTTGTATTAGAAACTTCTTATCTCATTCCTCTTGGTGACTTCTAAAAACACATTCCTGGTACCTGAGTCTCCCTACTCTGTCACTCCCACCAGGTGATCTTGTCTCCTCTTTCACTGAAAAGACTGAGGCTATATAATTTCCATTTCCTCAAATCTTGTGCTTCATACATCAAAACTGGTCCACACACATTCTCACTTTCTCTCACACTTAAAGACTTTAGTATTCTTCCTCTTTGCCAAGCTAGTTTGTCTGATGATATTTTTTGGACTATTTTTTTTTCATAAAGTGCTGGTGTTCCCTGACACAAAGCCACAGCTTTCAAACAAAACAAAAGAGAACAAATAAAAATTCTTCTGCCTATGCTATATGGCAGTCAATTCTTCTTAATCAAGCAACCCTTCCCCTCCTCCTCCATTAAGGGATGAAAAAAAAAACAAAAACATCAGAGGCAGGAGGTCAAGTGACTTTAAAGAAAACTATTTTGGTTTATTGTTTTTTGTCTATTTAAATTTATAAAAGAGGGAAGGAATTTATCTCTCCAACCCCCTCTGCTTACCTGTAACTGTTGGCTGGAAGGCCTAACTGTGTGGGTTGGATCCTCTCCTGATTGGTGAAGATTGATTAGTCAATATCCTTCACCTGAGTGAAAGGCAATTGGAATTGTCACAAGCAAGAAAGAAGAGATCTTGGGATTTTTTAGTGTTTAGCTTTCAGAGAAAAGTTGCACAATGTCAACCTCTCTAAAGGTCTCTGAAGGGGCAGATAGATTCTAGGGAAAAAGCTACATGAGAAGAGCTGATAGTCTTCATTATGCCTTATCCTTAGCTTGTTAAAACTAAATTTCAGATAATTTCCTTTTTGGTGAGATCTGAGACTCTTTCTTTTGGTTGAGTTGAATTATCATGCTCCCAAGAAGAGATCTCATTCATTCTGTCTTGTTTGGTTTATATTTTGATATCCACTCTAATCTTAGTAGCTGATGTACAGCAAAGATATATAACTATGCTGTACTGCCCTGCTGTTGTGATTATGTTTAATAATGAAATTTCTGGGAATATTTAAAAATAAGAAAGGACTGTTGCATGGATTAAATTAGGTTGCCTGACCTTAGTGCCTTTAGATGGTTTATATTGTTAAATTAAAAACCAGTTGAGCCCATGAAGTATGAGAAAAGCGAGGTGCATTATCTTGGTTCCCTTGGAATAAATTTCTCTGATGTAACTTTAGCACAGTGCTTAATACATAGTAGAAACTTAAATGTTTGTTGAATTTATTGAATTGAATTGGCCATGTCTACATGATTCTTCTTTTGTCTTATCCTGAAAGGGAAGCAGCCATATAGAGCACATATCTAAAAATGCCTTACTTAGGGGGTTAATATCATGTAAAAGTGGTATCTTCTTTAAGTGGCAAGAGTTCAATACTGTGGGAAAGTTTGTCTGTGATGAAATGATCAGATGAAATCTTTGCTGTATTTCTATATAGAACTTATTTTGAAATTCTGCCCCATCAATGTAATGGTCTCTTTGGAAGATCACAGAAGTAGCAAAAACACCTGCAAATTTACACTCTTAAATGGAAATAGTTTGCTCTCCATTTGGTTTCATAGTGGTCTCTTTCTTTGGACAGCTCCTTGGTTTGTAATTCTGAATTTTATTTAAAAAAAGTTGTAAGATCACAGACATAAATTTGTAATGACCCTCAGAGACCAAGTTTAGCTTGTGTTTCTATATGGGAAATATTTTACACATGGAAACAGGGGAGTAGAGACATTAAGTGATTTCTTCAGGGTCACAACATTTTTTTAAGTGGCTGAGGTAAAATTTCAACTCAGTTCTTCTTAATTTCCAGGTAGGTGCCCTAGTCATTAAACCACACTGTATATAGCAATCAGAAGAATGCTAGATGACTTATTAAGCAATCAGATTGAATTCAATTTAAAATGCATTTACTAAATATCTATTATTTTCCAAGAAGAATTACTTGAGAGCTGACCTTGGAATCAAGAAGTTTTTCAGTCATGTCCAATTCTTCATGGTCCAATTTGGAGGGTTTTTTTTTTTTTTTTTTGTTAAAGATAGTGGAATGCTTTGCCATTTCCTTCTCGATCTCTCTTTATACCTGAGGAAACTTAGGCCGTTAAGTGACTTGTCCAAGGTTACACAACTAAAAAGTTTCTGACATCAGATTTGAATAGGGGAACATGAGTTTTTCTAACTCCAGGCTCAATATGCTCCACTATGCACTCAGCACCAATACTGTGCTAACTTGCTGTCCCTAAGAGTCAGGCAAATCTAAGATCAAAATCTGCCCCTGGAAAAGGAGGTAAAATAAGGTTTAAAAAAGGAGGTAAAAATAAGGTAAAATCTCATGCAGAGGCAAAGAAAATCTAACATAATTGAGGGAAAGGAGAGAGGGGGATAAGCACTGTATGAATCTTATTCTCATAAGATTGGGCTCTAAAAAGGTATATCAGACACATTCAATTTCACAGAGAAACTTGTCCCTCCTTATAGGGAAGTGGGAGGGAAAGGTGGAAAAGAAAGGGAAACACTAATAGAATGGAAAATAGAAGAATTAAAGGAAAGGTGTAAAAAAAGGGGAAAGGGCTCTAAAGGAAGGAGGATAATTTGAGGGAGGATAATTTGGTCATCAAAAGCAAAATACTGGGGAGGGAGGAAGGGAGAAAGAGAAAAAGAAAGAAAAAACATAACTTTGGGTAAATAAGATGCAGGAAATACAGAATTAGTTATTTTAACAGTGAATGTGAATGAGATGAACTCTCCCATAGAACGGAAGCAGATAGTAGATTGGATTAAAAGCTAGAATCCTACAATATGTTGTTTACAAGAAACACATCTGAAGCACAGAGATACATACAGAGTGAAGGTAAAGGGCTGGAGCAGAATCTATTATGCTTCAGGTGAACAAAAAAAAGCAGGAGTAGCAATCCTGATCTCAGATCAAGTAAAAGCAAAGATAGATATAATTAAAAGAGATAAGGAAGGAAACCATATTTTACTAAAGCGTACTATAGAAAATGAAGCAATATCAATACTAAAAATATATACACCAAGTGGTATAGCATCCACATTCCTAGAGGAGAAGTTGAGAGATGCAAGAAGAAATAGACAACTTGCTCTTTCAGAATAAGATAAATCAAACCACAAAATAAAAAAGAAAGAAGCCAGGGAGGTAAACAAAATGTTAGAAAAGTTAGGTATGATAAATCTTTGGAGAAAATTGAATGGAGCCAGAAGGGAATATACTTTTTTCTCAGCAGTTCATGTAGTTTATACAAAACTTGACTATGTGTTAGGGCATAAAAACCTTAAAATCAAATGCAAAAAGGCAGAAATAGTAAATGCATGTTTTTAGACCATGATGCAATAAAAATTACATGAAATATAGGGCCAGGAGAAAGCAGACTAAAAGTTAATTGGAAATTAAATAATCTAATCCTAAAGAATGAATGGATGAGACAGCAAATCATAGACACAATCAATAATTTCATCCAGAAGAATGACAATAATGAGACAACATACCAAAATTTGTGGGATGCAGCCAAAGCAGTTATTAGGGGTAATTTTATATCTCTAGATGCTTACTTGCATAAAATAGAGGAAGAGAAGATCAATAAATTGGGCTTACACTTTAAAAAGCTAGAAAAAGAACAAATTTAAAACCCTCAATTAAATACCAAATTGGAAATTCTGAAAATAAAAGGGGAGATTAATAAAATTGAAAATAAGAAAACTATTGAATTAATCACTAAAACTAAGAGTTGGTTTTATGAAAAAACCAACAAAATAGATAAGCCTTGAGTTAATTTACTTAGAAAAAGGAAAGAGGAAAATCAAATTGTTAGTCTCAAAAATGAAAAGGGAGAACTTTCCACCAATGAAGAGGAAATTAGAGCAATAATTAGGAGTTACTTTGCCCAACTTTATACCAACAAATTTGATAATCTAAATGAAATGGAGGAATATCTACAAAAATATAGATTGCCCAGATTAACAGAAGAGGATATAAAGTATTTAAATAGCCCCATTTTAGAAAAAGAAATAGAACAAGCTATTAATCAACTCCCTAAGAAAAACTCTCCAGGGCCAGATGGATTTACATGTGAGTTCTATGAAACATTCAAAGAACAATTAATTCCAATACTATATAAATTATTTGAAGTAATAGGGAAAGAAGGTGTTCTAACAAATTTCTTTTATGATACAGATATGGTGCTGATAGCTAAACCAGGTAGGGTAAAAATAGAGGAAGAAAACTATAGACCCATTTCCCTAATGAATATTGATGCAAAAATGTTAAATAAGATATTAGCAATGAGATTACAGAAAGTCATCCCCAGGATAGTACACTATGACCAAGTAGGATTTATACCAGGGATGCACGGCTGATTCAATATTAGGAAAACTATAAGCATAATCAATTATATTAATAACCAAACTAAAAAAAATCATATGATTATCTCAATAGATCCAGAAAAGGCTTTTGATAAAATCCAGCACCCATTCCTATTAAAAACCCTAGAGAGTATAGGAATAAATGGGCTTTTCCTTAAAATGATCAGTAGCATCTATTTAAAACCATCAGCAAGCATCATATGTAATGGGGACAAACTAGACCCATTCCCAATAAGATCAGGAGTGAAACAACGCTGCCTACTGTCACCATTACTATTTAATATTGTATTAGAAATGTTAGCTTTGGCAATAAGAGAAGAAAAAGAGATTAAAGGAATTAGAGTAGGTAATGAGGATACCAAATTATCACTCTTTGCAGATGACATGATGGTATACTTAAGAGAACCCTAGAGACTCAACTAAAAAACTACTAGAAACAATTCACAACTTTAGCAAAGTTGCAGAATACAAAATAAATCCACATAAATCATTAGCATTTTTATATATTACCAACAAAGTTCAGCAGCAAGAAATACAAGAAGAAATTCCATTCAAAATAACTGTTTATAGTATAAAATATTTGGGAATCTACCTGTCGAGGGAAAGTCAGGAACTATACAAACTAAACTACAAAACACTTTGCACATAAATAAAGTCAGACCTAATCAGTTGGAAAAATATCAAGTGCTCATGGGTAAGCCAAGTGAATATAATAAAAATGCCAATACTATCCAAACTAATTTACTTATTTAGTGCCATACCAATCAAACTCCCAAGAAATTATTTTACAGATCTAGAAAAAATAGTAGTAAAGTTCATCTGGAAGAACAAAAGGTCAAGAATTTCAAGAGAATTAATGAAAAAAAAAAAAAAAGGCCGATGAAGGTGGCCTTGCTGTACCAGATCTAAAACAGTGGTCATCAAAACCATTTGGTACTGGCTAAGAAATAGAGTAGTTGATCAGTGGAGTAGGATAGAATCACAGGATAAACTAAGCAATAACTAGAGCAGTCTAGTGTTTGATAAATCAAAAGACCCCAGCTTTTGGGATAAGTACTCACTATTTGACAAAAACTGCTGGCAAAATTAGATACCACATACCAAGATAAGGATAGTTTATCTCTCAGACCTGTGGAGAAGGAAGGAATTTGTGTCCAAAGAAGACCTAGAATTCTTAATTGAACAACAGTTAATTTTAATTATATTAAGTTAAAAAGTTTTTGTACAAACAAAACTAATGCAGACAAGATTAGGAGAGAAGCAATAAATTGGGAAATCATCTTTACATTTAAGGGTTCTGATAATGGCCTCATATCTAAAATATACAGAAATTTGACTCATTTATAAGAATTCCAGCCACTCTCCAATCGATAAATAGTCAAAGGATATGAACGATTTTCAGATGATGAAATTAAAACTATTTCTAATCATATGAAAAGGTGCTCCAAATCACTGTTGACAAGAGAAATGCAAATTAGGACACCTCTGAGATACCACTACATACCTCTCAGATCGGCTAAGATGACAGGAAAAGATAATGATGAATGTTGGAGGGGATGTGGGAAAACTGGGACACTGATACATTGTTGGTGGAACTGTGAACGGATCCAACCATTCTGGAGAGCAATTTGGAGCTATGCTTAAAAAGTTGTCAAACTGTGCATACCCTTTGACCCAGCTGTGTTTCTATTGGGCCTATATCCCAAAGAGATCTTAAAGGAGGGAAAGGGACCCACATGAGCAAGAATGTTTGTGGCAGCCCTTTTTGTAGTGGCTAGAAAGTGGAAACTGAAGGGATGCCCATCAATTGGAGAATGGTTGAGTAAATTATGGTATATAAATATTATGAAATATTATTGTTCTGTAAGAAACGGCCAGCAGGATGATTTCAGAGAGGCCTGGAGAGACTTGCATGAACTGATGCTATGTGAAATGAGCAGAACCAGGAGATCATTATACACAGCAACAACAAGACTATAAGATGATCAATTCTGATGGACATGGCTCTCTTCAACAATGAGATGTTTCAAACCAGTTCCAATTGTTCAGTGATGAAGAAAGCCATATACACCCAGGGAGAAGCCCGTGGGATCCGAGTGTGGACCACAACATAGCATTTTCATGCTCTCTATTGATGTTTGATTGCATTTTTTTTCCTTCTCAGATTTTTTTTCTTATAGATCCGATTTTTCTTGTACAGCAAGATAACTGTATAAATATGTATACACATAAAAAAAAAATCTATCCCTGATACATCCTGGCTCCATGATAAATTATATGTGTATTAGGTAACTGTCTAAGAGTATAACTTGTAGAGAAAGTGCAATAGAGGGAGTTTATTGAAACCATAAGTCCAGTCCTTCCCTCACCATCTTCATGCTTTGCATAAAAACTTGCAATAGACAATAAAGCAACTTGACCACTTGCTTCTCTCTCATTAATGCCAACATCCTGCCAGCATCAGTATGGGCACATTGCTTGTGAGAAGTATCCAGGGGGTGAGTGGGAACTTTGACTCCAATGAACTCTTCCTCAGTGGATGGTATTTTAACTGATAATCACATAACATTTCACATGCATTAATGTAAATTAATCGTTAGCAGTGAGCCTCCCAATGACATTGTGAGACGGATACTATTTTTCTACCTCCTATACAGAAGAGGAAACTGAGACTGAGTGTGATAAAGTGACTCGTTCAGTGTCACATGGCTAGTAAATATCAAAGACAACATTTGAATCCAGGTCTTCTTAATTCTATAACCAGTGTTTTAGACTCTTGATAGGTCAAAACAATTTGGGTATTTGAATTCCCATCTTATCTCCCTCAGATTTATAGTTTTGTGTTCTCTGTTTTTTGACTTATAATTCAAAGGAAATGGATGTCCCTATTCTGACCAGTTCAGCATAGCTTGATAAGAACTGGCTGATTAGTATCCATGTGTGTGATACTTAATAATCACTCAAAGGGAGGACAGTAGTATAGGTCTTTGAACAGATTTGGATAAACTTAATTGCCCCTAGTGTGATGTATTTCCTTCTACTTTGCAATTTAGTGTTTTATGCTAGTGTAATTAAATTAAAAAAGCTAATGTGTTATTGTAAAATTGCTTCTCATGCTCTTCACATCACAGACTTTGACTTCTGCAGTAGGTGTTGTAAGAAATGATGAATATTATGAATTCAGAAAGCATGGTAAGATATGATTTGATGCAAAGTGAAGTTAGCAGAGCCAAGAACGTAAAATACAAAATGATTACAACAATGCAAATGGAAAAAAATTAACTCTCTTTCACACAAAAATTGAACATGACTATTGTAAAATTCCAATGAACTATTTTTGCCTCAGGGAAGGGCTACAAAAAGATGGGTATATGTAGTATATGGGTAAGTACCATACTCCTTTGGAGAAATGGGAAGTAAAGGCCATGATTGTGGAAGCATCAGATTTTTTTTCATTGTACTGACTAGTTTTGTTGGTCTCTCCCTGTCCCCTTCCTATTTCTCCGTAAAAAATTTCTTTGTTGTAAGGGGATGGTTCATTGAAAAGGATGAGATGTTGAATGTAAGGGGATAGATAGGCAATATAAAAAACACACAATATCAATAAAATATATATTTTAAATTAAAAAAAGAAAATGAATAAGTTACTATTAATTAATTTGGAACCCAAACATAAATATGGAATGTTTAAGGTTTACAAGGAATTTTTTGTTTGGAAAGCACTTTTCTAAATTGCTTGGAGCAGGGCTTCTTAAATTTTTTTCCTCTTGTAACCTCTTTTCACCAGAGAAATTTTTATACAACCTTGGGCATATAGGTATGTGAAATATTTACTGATAATAAATCAAAATTTCAACAACCCCCACATTCAGTTACATGATCTTGTGTGGAGCCATGATGTACAGTTTAAGAAGCTTTGGCCCAGAGAACTGATAAATTAAGTGATTTCTTCCAGGAGCATTTGAACTCAGTTCTTTCCAAATCTGAAGCCAGTTTTCTATCCACTCACTAAACCACACTGCCTTTTGATTAATTATTGAGATAGAAACTGAATCTTTAATTTCATTGATAGAAGGAAGTCTTAAGTAATAGAACTTTCTAAAAATGCAGGTTGGAACCTTCTCTATCATTGATTTTCTCAGAGAATTATCTATAAGGGTTAGCTAGGTAGCACAGTAGATAAGAGCGCTTAGACTGGAATCAAGAAATTCTAAGTTCAAATCTAGACTCAGACACTTATTGGCTGTGGGACCCTATGCAAGTTTGCCTCAGTTTCCTTATCTGTAAAATGAATTAGAGAAGGAAATGGTATATCACTTCAGTACTTTTGCCAAAAAAATTACAAATTGGATCACAAAGAGTTGACACAACCGACTGAACAAAGAATTGTTTTTAACATTAAAATGTTAATTGATGTGCTGTGGATCAGAGGCAATATGTCTTGACAGTGGGCTTGAAGCCAGATCTTTCTGGCCTTGAAACAAGCTTTTGTATCCCAACACAACATGCTGTTTTTCACTGACATTGACAAAGGG
This sequence comes from Myrmecobius fasciatus, assembly GCA_023553655.1. NCBI lineage: Eukaryota > Metazoa > Chordata > Mammalia > Dasyuromorphia > Myrmecobiidae > Myrmecobius > Myrmecobius fasciatus. Next base: position 153,167 of record JAJPUD010005415.1, read on the forward strand.
ACTAAATCTTTAATACTTCAGTTTCTCTACTTTTAATCATCAACTGAGAAGATTAGCAGCTCCTTGACTTCCTGGTATATTGGGTAGAGTCAGTTAAGGGAGTGAGAATTATTAACTCAGGGGATCTTGATTTTATTGCATGTTACAGCAAGTATATTAAATAATAATGAATTTAAATGTGTAGGAGGAAGCATTAATAGAATGAGTTGTTCAGTTGTGTCTGTTTTATTGTAACCCTATTTCGAGTTTTCTTGACAAAGATACTGGAGTGATTTGCCATTTCCCTCTCCAGGCCATTTTGAAGATGAGGAAATTGAGGCAAACTCAGACACCAGTAAGTGTCTAAGGCTGGATTTAAGCTTAGGAAGATGAGTTTTTCTGATGTTAAGCATATCACTCTACCTAGCTGCCCCAATAGAGTATAGATCAAGTTCTAGTATTAGGAAGAGTTAGTTTTAATGCCTTCTAATATACACTAGCTGTGTGACTCTGGGCAAGTTATCAAATCTTTCAAGCTCCAGGTAAATCTCTAAAATGGTATTAGGCCTCAGAACAGTTGCCAGTCAGTACCAGTAGAAGGTGTTTTCTCACCAGGAATATGATGGCTAGCATTTATATAAAGTGCTAACCTTTTGGTTTCCAAAGCATTTTACTTATATTAATAATAAAGATAATAATAATAATTTGCATTTTGGCTTTAAAGCTTGGAAGGCACTTTACAAATATTATCTCATTGATCCTTCCAACAGCCCTAAGATATAGATATTATTATTATTATTATTGCAATTTTACAAGTGAGGCTGATTTGCTGAGAATCACATAGCTAATAATATGTAAGGCCAGATATGACCTCGTCAGATATAACTTAACTCAAGGTCTATATACTTTATCATTTAGCTGCCTACACAAATAACAAGTCCATATTCTAAAATACATTTAACATATTACTTCAATGCATCTATTGATCTGTGATTTCGTCAATGGCCTTTACTTTTCCCAACAGTACAGATAATCATACATCTATACCCTCTCATCTGGAATTATGCTTTTACAGTTTCTTCCACACATATCATCCACCTGGGATTCATGCACCACATAGGGTAGGAGTAGGAGACAGCTTCTTCTTGGGTATCATAACATCACTTGGATCACAACAAAATGTGTAAAGTGCTTTAAGTGATGAGAGTGCCAGATCTTACTTCTCTCCTGAGGAAACTGTACATGCAACAGCTGATTGATTTAAAATTGATAAAGGAGGGATGGAGCCAAGATGGTAGAGTGCAGACACACCTCTCTGTGACCTCCTCTGACCTTCTCTCAAACCAACAGCAGATTAAGCCTCTAAACTGGTTCTGGAGTCAAAGCACCCTCAAATATTTGAAGTACAACACATTCCCAGAAGAAGTTACCTTGTAAGAGCTTCAGAACAGGTCTGTTTCAATCAGTCAGGGGGACAGTTTGCCAAGCCCACATGGCAGCACTGGGGAGAAAGGGCAGGAAGCCAGGCTGGGATTCAGAGTGTGGCTGTTTCTAAGCACATGGGAAGTTTCTGTGAGCCTCTTAGGCTACTCTGTCCTGGTTGCAAGCAGGTGCTTTGGCAGATCTGTCTTTTAGAAAAGGTAGATTGTAAACCACTGAGAACTCTGGACCTGGCCATGATTGTCCAGTACCAGAAATCAATCAGCAGAACTCCCCGGGGGCAAATTAAAGCAGCTGTCGCTCCTGTTCTTTGAACAGACCTCAAGCTTTGAAACAAATGAATAAAAAAAACAAAAAAAACAAAACCCTCTCACCATAGATAACTTTTATGGAGAGAGAGAACAGACCTCAGATCCTGAGGTTCCTAAAGGTAAAGCAACTCCAGAGGAAGCCACAAAGGGAGACATGAGCTGGTCCCCATTTCACAAAGCTTTCCTGGAAGACTGCATAAAGAATCTTTAAAAAGAGAAGAAAAATGGGGAAATGAAATGAGATCATTGTAAGAAGGTTATAATGCCCTACAAAAGAGATATGAAAAAGACACCAAGTCACTGAAAAACAAAATTGGTGAAATGGAAAAAGACTGCAATGAACAAAAAAAATCAATTGGCCAATTACAAAAGGAGCTAAAAAAAGGTAACTGAAAAAAATAATACACTAAAAATTACAATTAAACAAATGGAAGTGAATGAATCAATAAGACTTCAAGAATCAGTCAAACAAAAACAAAAAAAATGAAAAAATAGAAGAAAATATGAAATATCTCCTAGGAAAAGCAACTGAGCAGGAAAATAGATTTAAGAGAAACAATCTAAGGATTACTGGACTTCCTGAAATCCATGATGGAAAAAAAGAACCTTGACACTATCTTACAGGAAATTTTGAAAGAAAACTGCCCTGATGTTTTAGAATCAGAAGGTAAAATAGCCATCAAAAGAATTCACTGATCACCTCCTGAAAGAGACCCCAAAATTAAATCTCCACGGAATATCATGGCTAAATTTCAGGATTATCACACCAAAGAAAAGATATTGCAAGCAGCAAAACAACTCAAATACCGAGGAGCCATAATTAGGATTACCCAGGATCTATTTGGCTTCCACCTTAAAGAATCGAGTGGCTTGGAATCTGATATTCAGAAAGGCAAAGGAACTTGGATTACAGCCAAGAATAAACTATCCAGCTAGAATGAGCATTATCTTCCAGGGAAGAAGATGGATATTTAATAATATAGGTGAATTTCACCTATTTCTAATGAAAAGACCAAATCTGAACAAAAAATTTGACCTCTAAACACAGAACTCAAGAGAAGCATAAAAAGGAAAAAAGGAAAGAACTCTTGAGAACTATATTCCTATTACAGGTATACTTAGAGAATATGGATATAATTTGATTTTACTTTGATAATGTGAAAAAGAATCTAGAGGTGGAAAGGGAATCATATTGGAAAAAGAGGGAAAAGGAGGTAAAATAAGGTAAAAAAGTAGGTAAAAATAAGGTAAAATTTCATGAAGAGGCAAAGAAAACCTAATATAATTGAGGGAAAGGAGAGGGATGAGCATTGTGTGAATCTTACTCTCTTCAGATTCGGCTCTAAGAGAGAATATCAGACATTTTTTGTTTCACAGAGAAATTTTTCCCACCTTATAGGGAAGTGGGAGGGAAAGGGGGGAAGAAAGTGAAAGACTAATAGAAGGGAAAATAGAATTAAAGGAAAGGTGTAAAAAAGGGAGAAGGGCTCTAAAAGGGAGAAGACTGTTTCAGGGAGGTGGCCATCAAAAACAAAATACTTGGGAGGGAGGAAAGGAGAAAGGGGAAAGGAAAGAGAAACACATAACTTTGGGTAAATAAGATGGCAGGAAATACAGAATTAGTTATTTTAACTGTGAATGTGAATGGGATGAACTCTCCCATAAAATGGAAGCACTTAGCAGACTGGATTAAAAGCCAGAATCCTACAATATGTTGTTTACAAGAAACACATCTAAAGCATAGCAATACATACAGAGTAAAGGTAAAGGCCTGGAGCAGAATCTGTTATGCTAAGCAGGGGTAGCAATCCTGATTTCAGATTAAGTAAAAGCAAAGATAGATCTAATAAAAAGAGATAAGGAAGGAAACTATATCTTACTAAAGGGTACCACAGATAATGAAGCAATATTAATACTAAACATATATACAACAAATGGTAAAGCATCCAAATTCCTAAAGGAGAAGTTAAGAGAGATGCAAGAAGAAACAGTCAGTAAAACTATACTAGAGGGGGATCTCAACCTTGCTCTCTCAGAACTAGATAAGTCAAACCACAAAATAAATAAGAAAAAAGTTAAGGAGGTAAACAAAATGTTAGAAAAGTTAGGTATGATAGATCTTTGGAGAAAATTGAATGGAGACAGAAAAGAGTTTACTTTTTTCTCAGTAGTTCATGGAACTTACACAAAAATTGACCATGTGTTAGGGCATAAAAACCTCAAAAATCAGATGCAGAAAGACAGAAATAGTAAATGCATTTTTTTTCCAGATCATGGTGCAATAAAAATCATATGCAATATAAGGCCAGGAGAAAACAGACCCAAAGTTAGTTGGAAATTAAATAATCTAATCCTAAAGAATGAATGAGACTGCAAATCATAGACACAATCAATAATTTCATCCAGGAGAATGACAATAATGAGACAACACACCAAAATTTGTGGGATGCAGCCAAAGCAGTTATTAGGGGTAATTTTATCTCTAGATGCTTACTTGCATAAAATAGAGAAAAAGAAGATCAATGAATTGGGCTTACAATTTAAAAAAGTTAGAAAAGGAACAAATTATAAACCAATTTCCCTAATGAATATTGATGCAAAAATCTTAAATAAGATATTAGCAACGAGATTACAGAAAGTCATCCCCAGGATAATACACTATGACCAAGTAGGATTTATACCAGGAATGCAGGGCTGGTTTAATATTAGGAAAGCTATCAGCATAATCAATTATATTAATAACCAAACTAACAAAAACATATGATTATCTCAATAGATGCAGAGAAAGCATTTGATAAAATCCCACACTCATTCCTATTAAAAACACTAGAGTATAGGAATAAATGGGCTTTTCCTTAAAATGATCAGTAGCATCTATTTAAAACCATCAGCAAGCGTCATATGTAATGGGGATAAATAAGAACCAATAAGATCAAAAGTGAAGCAAGGCTTCCCACTGTCACCATTAGTATTCAATATTGTATTAGAAATGTTAGCTTTGGCAATAAGAGAAGAAAAAGAGATTAAAGGAATTAGCATAGGTAATGAGGAAACCAAATTATTACTCTTTTTTTTTTCTTTTTGCTGAGGCAATTGAGGTTAAGTGACTTGCCCAGGGTACACAGCTAGGGAATGTTAAGTGTCTGAGACCAGATTTGAACTCAGGTCCTCCTGACTTCAGGGCTGGTGCTTTATCCACTGTGCCACCTAGCTGCCCCAAATTATTACTCTTTGCAGATGATATGATGGTATACTTAGAGAACTCTAGAGATTCAACTAAAAAACTAGTAGAAACAATTCACAACTTTAGCAAAGTTGCAGGATACAGAATAAATCCACATAAATCATTAGCATTTTTATACATTACCAACAAAGTTCAGCAGCAAGAGAAATGAGGTCCAAATATCAGGTCCACACTTACCACCTAGATGATTGGCAAGGTAATTTTCTCTCTGTTGACTGCAGTTCCCTAATCTGTAACAGGTGGGAATTATGGCTAAATGATGAGAAGACAGGACTCATTGGAAAAGACTGATGTTAGGAAAGATTGAAGGCAAAAACGAGAAGGGGCCAGTAGACAATGAGATGGACAGTAACATGGAAGCAACAAATGTGAGCTTGGACATACTTTGGGAGATAGTGGAGGATGAATGGGCCTGGCATGCTATGGTCCATGGACCAGGAAGAGTTAGCCACGACTGAACAATTGAACAATAAGAAAAATGAGTGGATTGGAGCAAATGACTTTCCAGTTCTAAATCTATGATCCTAGTTTATATTTGAGAAGGCTGTGAGGTGATGTCTTAGTGATGAAATAGCAGGTCTGGAGTTAGGAGAACTCATCTTCCTGAGTTCAAATCTGGCTTTACACATTTATTAGCTGTGTGACTCTGACCAGGTCACTTAACTCTGATCCTCTCTGTAAAATGAGCTGGAGAAGGAAATGGCAAATTACTCCAGTCTTTTCGCCAAGAAAATCCAAATGGGATTATGAAAAGTCATATATGACTGAAATAAACCAATTGAGATATAGCCTTTTTGTTAGGCCCTTTCTTCTTTCAATGTCCAGATCTGAAGATTTAAAATTTTGTCCAAATAATGAAAAGATGAGAGTCATTGGAAAAGATTATGATTTTAGGAAAAATTAATGGCAAAAGGAAAAGGGAACAGCAGAGGTTGAGATGGATACATAGTGTAGTGTCATAGAAGCTATAAACATGAGCTTGGACAGACTTCTGGAGATAGCGGAGGTGTGCTACGGTCCCTGGGGTCACCGTGAGTTGGATATAACTGAACAAAAACAACAAGCTAGACAAATTCCATGTTGGTGGCATAAACCTTGGTTTGTCACAGACAATAAAATTGCTTTTTGCTTTCCTATTTTATGCTTTTTAAATGTTTATAATCAGAAGATTGCCAAATTTGTTTATAATATTACATCTAGCTAAGATAATATTATGATTATAACAGATACATAGAAGATTATCTTGGAAGAAAGTTTTTATTAAGGTATATTTTGATCTATGAAATCCAACACTTTCTCTAGTCGTCAAGCAATAAACATAGTGGGAACTTGTTTCTTTCTCTCTCAATAGCTAAGTGGTATAGTGGATAGAATGCTAG
>JAJPUD010005416.1:0-18672 GCA_023553655.1 Myrmecobius fasciatus
TTTTTTTTTTAAAATTCTTAGTAAAATACCTGACATATAGATATTATATAATGTTTATTACATTCCTCTTGGCTTCTCTACTACAGATAGATTTATATATATATATATATATATGTATATATATATATATATATATATATATAAGAAGAAATGATTTTTAGATAGTATCTGAGCACTTTTGGACACCAAATTATGATTATGATTAAACAAAAATTCAAATCATCTTTTGAAATATATCATGATTATTGACTTGTATATGAAAAAGTTTGATGTGGCTTCCAAGGGCACTGTTTCAGAGCAGCAAATAGGTTGGTGGACCTTATTGAAGACTTTGTAACTAAAGGAGATTTTGGCTCATTTTATGTAGTTTTTCTAACTAAAATAAGTTAAACTTTAAAATAACCAATCATATAAACATATGGAGACTGTTTATTTTTTCTTTAAAAAGGACTGTCAATTTCATAGGGAAAACTTGGAGAACTTTTTAGCCTCAAGTAAGTCACAAAGTAAGGTTCTCAATTCACGGAGAGGAGAGAAACATGATAGAGTAACCATGTTCTGAATGTGCAACAGAGTTTCTGAATAACTGATTGCTTTGGTTTCTAAGTTTAGAGAGAGCCAATCTGATGAGCTTTGCAGTTCTCTGATTCAAAGGGAGTCAGTGTTTACATTAGGAGATAACACTTTCTAAATGCCTTTTTCATATTATTTTCAGTTAAAGATGCTTAAAAAAAAAAAAAAAGCTACATTTAGATAAAGAAAAGAAACAGATTTGTCCCACTCATAAGCATGGAAATCCAACAGACAAAAAAGTCGGTCTGGAAGCTGTTTTCATACATTTTCCTAAATAGACACATAACATCAAAGACTACAATTCAGGATTGTGACTTACCCATGTTCATTGATGTTTTCCTTCCTGTTTCCCTGCCTGGTTTCTTTTAAGTGTCCCCAGTCTACTGAGATATTCAGAGATATTAAGTGCACATGTTGTGGAGTATGGTCCTAGTTTCTGTGTAAAATATGCTATATTTTATTATTTATGTTGAATAACAACAGTAAATAATAATATATTCATATAGTAAAGTAAATAACTATATTACTATTTGTTGTTGTTGTTCAATTAATCATTTTTTCGGTTGTGTCTGACTTTTCATGACTTCTTTTGGGATTTCTTGAGGAAGATACTCCTAGAGTGGTTTGCAATTTTTCTCAGTATTGAGACTAGGGCTAAGTCACATGATCCCTATATCCAGAGCAGGGAAGATGAGGTTTTAGGAAGTCACATGATCCCTATTCCCAGTCTTGATACCCACAGGAAGTGACATAACTCACAGGAAGCAGACAATATTAGGGACCATTGGTCAAGGATGGTTACTTCCTTTTAGTCTATCCAATAAAAAGTCTTGGGCCTTTTGTTATTTAAATCTGAAAAGAGGAAAGCTGGTCAGGTTCCACCAGCACATGGTGAGAGTTGGGATGGCTCCTGGATGTGTCACTGGACCTCTCCCTGCAGGGATTAAATAAATGCTTTCTTTTTGTACCTGAAGATGTCTCTGATTAGTTAATTTGGGAAAGGGGGTCTAGCATCAGTCCCACACAAGTCTTTCTGACTCTGGGCTTGTCTGTACACTGGGCCACCTCCTGACCATTTATATTATTTATTTTTGCTTTATTGCTAAATAAATGGTTATTTTTTAAATATTTGGAAATGTCATTATTGTGTGTGGCTGATTTGTAAAACCGTCAACCTGTGTTTATATTGACTGTAACATGAGATGGCTTACATTCTCTAATAATTTATAGAAAAGATATCTTCAAGTATCTAAGAAAGCTCAGATAAGTGAAAATATAGAAATAAATAAAATATTTCTTCAAATATTTTATTTATGAAACCCGATTTCCCACCATTTTCAATAACATTTTGTAAAATATTTTCAATGTTTAGGTCATACAACAAACATATCTAGATATTTATGGATAAAAAATAGCACAAGGAGGGTACTTATTCTAAGATAGATTTTAAGAGAAAACTACAGATGTTGGTAATTCTTCATTAGGGCAGAAATTCAATTTGCCAAAGATATATTCAATATAGCACAAACACTATTGTGTATAAGAAATGATTGAAATGATTTGTATTTAGGACAAGTTAACAGGACCAGAAACATACTGAAAAACTGAGGAATAAATATATTAGAATGAGGAGGACCAGATCATTTATTGGATACCACACACAGAGGAAAGAGACCTAGAAAAAGAAGAATTACCTTCTAGTTATAAATACCTGTGTATACCTTTTTTCTATATATTCTCTAACTTGATCATCTCTTAAACTAATTTGCTCACTTATGGTAAGTAATCACCCTCTCCAAACAGATATGTCTAAGGTTAGATATATTTCAAATGTATTAATCTTATTCACTTTTGCTTTAGGATGAATATAATAACTGAAGAAATTCATACTTTCTTCTGTTGTGGAATATAAGAATTTATTTTAACATCCTCTAAATTACTTGGGAAAAAGAGGTAAGGAGAGTTAAGGTAAAAATAGAGTTTTTGTGAGGGATTAGAGTAAAAAAAAAAACAGAACAAGAAAGAGAAAAGAGAAACAGAGGAAAGAAACGAAATGGAAAAAAAAATGAGTCAGAGTAGAAAAACAACAACAACAACAACAAAAAACAAACAAACAAAAAAAAACAGCCAGGCCATTTGGATCCAAGCCAGCCTTTGAAGCATGGAATCGAAGAGAAAGAAGCAGACAATTTTGTGAATTCAGAAGGATATCTATAAAAGTACTTCAAGTATCTAAGAAAGCTCAGATAAGTGAAAATATAGAAATAAATAAATTCATACCTGCCAAATAAGAAAAAGAAGCAACCCTGGAGATGATAAGGGCTGACAATATCCCTTCCCTAATAACAAAAGCCATTTTTAAGCCCAGTGTTACCCTCCAGCTTTTGTGTTGGAGGAATAGAAAAAGGTATGTTATTTGACAAGTCACAAGAAAATAATTTGAAGAGGTAAACAAAACAGACTAATAAATAAATAGCCTGAGGTTGTGATGAAAGAGTCTCATTATATGGAAGAAAGTCACATAATGGTAAACCGAAGCTGTAATGCCCAAACAAAATGCCATTCAGAAAGTGTGCTGTTTAACAGCTATGCCAATTTTTATGAGTATGTCACTTTGTTCCACATGCTGGCTTCAGCAGTTTGTCCTTAATGCTCCCCAAATATTTAAACAAGGGACCACATCTACTCTGTATAAAAGACAGTTAGATTCAAAAAATGAGCTCATTTTGAGGGACTAGTTCTTTGACACAGTGAGAAAGTCTAAGCTTTGATTATTACTTTCCTAAGATGCTGAAATTTTATTTGATTATCAAGGTTATAGAAGAATCATTTAGGAAAAAAAAGGATAATTGACTTTCATCTACTTTTGGTTTCAAAAATTAGCCATTTTCCTAGTTGGGAAGAGGGGTAAGGTGATAGATGGGGTGTCCTGTGAGGTGCAGCTCCTGAGGATGAAACTGCATTTGCCAGAGTCCTTATAAATGCTCAATCAGTCCATAAGTTGTAGAGCTGGAACTTCTGCCTTCAGGTAATGTTTTGTTTTGTTTTGTTTTGTTTCCTAGTATATTTTTTTCTTCTTCCTTTGATTTTTTTTAAAGGTAATAAAGAACGTAACCTGGAAAATTAACTGCTCTTTCCAGTCTTCACAATATTTAATCTGCTCCAAAAAAGGTGTTATTGCATATATGATACAATATCTATTATAAAAGTAACTGTAAGTTTAGGATAGCATACAGCATTTCCTTCAATCACAAAAAAGACCCCACAGTTGGACAGCTATTGCTTGTAGTATGTTATTATCCAAACTTGAAAAATGCAGGATTCAGCCTCTGCCATACAGGAGTTTATTCCTTGGAGATATCCTTTCCAAGGGTCATTCTAGTTAGTTTAGACATTATTCTGTTTCGATGAATTCCGTTAATTGACTATAAACCCCATGAGAAACAGAGTATTAAATTGGGAGTCAAAAGACTTGAGCTTGGTCTAATCCCAACACTTACCAGTAATACAATCATGGACAAGACCTTTAGCCTCCCCAAGTCCATTAACTGCACTGTTAATAATTTAAGATTAAGCTTGTGTAAATATCTCCTCAGGAGCTCTTCCTCAAAATTTTGACAGACAGGTTGGATTCCCTGGAAGAACAGCTACACTCAAAGGTTCTGTCTAGAATGCTCTATGATTCTACACTACTAAAATTATAGCTTGTGGGACAGGGAGATTACACTTAAGAATTAGTCAAACATAATTAAAATTAAACTCATTTACTAAGATAGTATAGTAAGAATAGTAGCTATAAAACATTTCCTTCCCCCTCCAACAAACTTGGAGCAATACTCCCCACAAATCCACACAATGTTAGAGGAAGAGCAGGCACAAAATGCATAAGTAACAAGGAACTCAAGTAGCTAAGATAACTTGTGTCTCTGGTACTAAAGGGACCTATGTTTTTTCTTACCTCTTGGAATCCTCGACTTTCACCTCTCTCTTGGTGGTGTCTTTGCTAGGGAAACTGTTGCTGGACTCACTGAGTCTGCTCTTCACACTATTCAATTATCAGTTGCCTATTCTTTCTTGAATCTTTATTTGATTTCCTCCTTCTAGAAGTCAAGCTCTCTAAATTTGCTTTCTGCCTGGAACATTAGCCCTCTCTATATATGAGTGTCTCTTCCCAATACAATCAACTGAGACTTGAACTCTCAATTTGTCCAGCCTTCTAAAGGTTCATCATGCTTCTTTTTTTTTGTTTGTTTTTAAGATCTCAAGGGATGTGGCCAAACTGTGTCCAATGGTCAATTGCTACTGCAATTTAATTAGATAACTTATATTTCCTAAAGGGATAAGGAGGCACATGTCTTTGTGTATCATTAGAATATAAATACTTTATGAACTTATTATCTGTTCATTGCTTTGTATGATTATATCAATATATGGGGCAAGGCTAGGAATCATAACCTGCTACTACATATATAAAATGTTTTTCAAATTTTAAAATACTCTATGTGTCAATCATCACTATTATCATTACCTAAATTACAGTGTTATCATAAGAAAAGTATTTTACAAAACTTACAGGAGAACAGAAATTTGATTTATAATTCAAAATTTTAAAACTAATGTACAGTAATCAATTTAACAAATGTTTGTTGAGTGAATTAATAACAATGCTTTACATTAACTTTCTATAAAGCATTTTATTGAATACCATTATGCCCTTGGAGAGATAATACAGATCAATAAATCATCAGATCTTCTCAGAAAAAGAACTGAGAACACATAACAATGAACACATATTTATATTAGTCAAGAATCCATTTTTATCATTCTTTCATGCAAAGGATTACAGTCCTCAGTATACTTTTTAAGGGAATCTATTCCTAAGAGGGAGCTGATAAATGATACAACTACAAAAAAAGATTGAGTGGTCTAATGGATAATTTGAGGGGCTTCTAAACATACATTCAGGAAAGGATCTGTTTAAAGTTAAATACTTAATGTCCCATCTCTCACAATTGATGGGGCAGGTCTTTTGAACTGCAATGAATAAAAAAGTAGAAATTACTGTCCTTCATTACCCTGGAAAAGTAGAGGCAGTTCTTTAACTCTTCTGTTTAATAAGAAATCATTGTGTCAGATGACAATTTGGAAATGTCAAATGAATCTCAGGGTAGAGAAAAAGGAAAAATAGGAAATTAGGGATTTTGTTTTCAAAGCATATATTAACTCTGAGTCTAACAATTTGAGAGGAAAAAAAAAAAAAAAACCAAAGGGTCTTATACTTATTCTTTGTATTGTGGTAGTACGGTAGGAATTTAAGCTATTACTAATTGCTGCTCCTAAAACTATTTTTTTTTAACTTCAGTAATATGAATACAGATAGACTAAAACTACTTCCTGTTGGATTTCTATCAGAGGAGACAACGAAATACTTTCTAAATTGGGAACCCAGAAAACATTTAAAACAGAAATAATTCTTGTCTAAAATTTAACAAGTGTCCCAAACCAAGCAAAAACTTCTCTAAATGAAGAGTTCCCTAATGTTCTCTACGGATAGAGAAGGTCCCCGGATAGAGAAGGTCCCCGGATAGAGAGCACTTTTTTGCTTCAGCCTCATGTGCCAATTTTTCAAAGGGCAGACTTCCTTTTCATGTGAGCAATTTTGAAGTGCTTCCACAATTGCTAATTTGCATGGGCAATTGGTTACTTAGCTTTCATTCTGACAGCTAAATTGATCCATTCTTTGTACACTAAAACCTCTGCACCTAAAAAGAGAAGCCTGTCTAAAGTCCTTTCACAAATTTGGCCCGTCTAGTCTGGTTCTTTCCGAAGAACATGCACAACAAGGCTCACCATCTAAGCAGTAGCTTGCAGATGCAAGGAACCCTTGATATTACTAAGCCCTAACTAAAGATCAGTGCTAATTTCAAAGAATACACAATTGGGGAGATTTAAAGGGAGAATCAGTGAAAACAGAATACTTCCTGAGTTAAAATGGAAACAGAAAGTCTTACTAAACACTTGATAGCTTTATTTGCTAATTCAGTTTGGAGGGAAACTGTCTTTTACTCAAGTCTTTTGACTTTTGGTAATTTTATGGGGCTAGGGGAAAGTTTCACTCAAAAAAAGATTGAAACTATAAATGGCACAGCAATAATCCTAGAGAAAACTGGAATAAAAGGAAGAAGCCTAAAGCTGCAGGACTAAGTAATGCATTGAGCAAATCAGAAAGGAAAAGAAATTATTAAGTTGTTACTATGTGCTAGGCACTGTGCTAAGGGCTCTAAAAATATTGTCTTTACAAATATTTGTGTTCACAATAACCACAGGAGGTGGCTGCTAGTGTTATGGTTAAGGAAAGTGAAACAAAAGTTAATTGATTTGTCAAATAGCTAGTAAGTGTTTTAAACTCAGGTCTTCCTAACTCCAAGCCAGTGTTCTGCCCATTGTACCATCTTGCTGTCAGGAAAGTATTGTACAGTTTACAAATAACTGATAGGGTAACTGGTTCAAGCACTAATAAATTCTGTCTCAAAAAAAAAAAAAAAAAGGCTAGTTAACAATTTACTCACCTACTCCCTACCCCCAAAAAAAGGACAGAAAAGAAAGTTTTGTGTCAGAAAATATTACCTTGAAACTGAGAAAGGGAATTAACTTAGTGGATGAGCCACACAAAGTTGTTGGTTTGTATAGATATACTCGGTTAAGAGGGACTCTTGTTTATCCTACATTAATGCATTTTAAATCTCATAAAAGCATGATATAATTGCTTAATCCAAACAAATTCTGGTTTGATTTAGGACAAACTAGAGCATTCTGTTTTCTGGATTCAATTGATAAAATTCATTTATACCCTTTCAGAAAGTTCATAATTAAGAAAAACCACAGTGTTTGGTATAGAAAGGAACCTTAGATATGATTTTCTTTAATTGCCTCATTTTACAAACACAAAACTGATGCTTAGAGGAGCTAAATTATTAGAAAGGTCACAAAGGGAATAATTCTTACACATACTCTTTCCACTTCTGGTGCTTTTTCCACAACTAGTAATAATAACAGTTAATATTTACATAGCACCTAGCAGGCACTGAGTTAAGTGTTTTGCAAATACTGCATTAGATCGTCACAATCCTAGGAGATAGGTAATATTATGATACTCATTTTATAGTTGAGGCAAACAGAAATTAAGTTATTTGGCCAAAGTCCTACAACTAAAGAGTGTCTGAGGCCCAATCTGAAATTAGGTCTTTTTAAGCACAAGCCTAGTGTTCCATAAGCTATCCCACTCAGCTGCCACAACTCCACACATTTTTATATACATATATGTGCATATATATTTATGCATGTACTTCTACATACACATGCCTATATGTATATACACCTAACTAGTTATATGACCCTTTCAACCTATGTTTGCCTCAATTTCCTGTAGGGGTAATAATAATACATACCTTGAAGGATTGTTGTGAAGATCATATAAGATCATCATAAAATGTTTAGTGCAGTACCTGGCACTATATATACTACAGAGTAAACTCTATACAAATGTTAGCTGCTATTATTTAAAAATCAAAAGAAATAAGTACAGGCTCAGTACAATAGACCAGATGGGTTTTTTACCTTCTTATAAATATTTCTATATTTAGAACATCTTACATGTGCAAGAAAACATTTTTGTTTTGTTTTGATTCCATTTATTTGCTTTTGGAGGAGGAGGTGTTGTTTGGTAAGGTTTTGTTTGTTTGGGAATATTATTTTTCTTTTTTTGTATTTGGCAAAAGAAAAATGTTATCTATTTTGACATATGTATATTGTACTCAAATATTTCAAAGAAGCCCTGCTAGGTTTTCACTGGTAGTTAAAATCAATAACTTAACTGCCTGTGATTAGTCAAAATGACATCCTTAACTGTTCAGTATCTTTAGTTAAAAAGATCTGCTCACTACACATACCCTGTAACAAATCAAAGACACATGACTTCTGATCCAAACAAGCTACATGGGATGATACTTGTCCCCTACCTATCCTCACACCATGTCAGATGGTTTTGTTTGTTTCCTGATCAATATATTTTCTCCCCTACCCTAAGTATAGAAAGATTGGGTTCTTTTTTCCCACCATTCTTCTTTTCCCTCTCACTAGATGATCTTTAAGATATAGCTCAAATAGGATGCACTCCATGAAATCTTGTCTGATCCCCAATCTGGAATTAATCATTCTACCCTCCAAACACTCATAGAATTTTTAAGAGCCCTTTAGTTGCACTTTCGTGTTCCATTTCTGGCTAGTTATTTATAAGTATCTATTACCTTTTCTTCTACTAGATCAATAGCTTCCTAAGGTATAGGGTTCTGTTTTATCTTTTACTCTCCCAAGCACCTCAAAGGATGTCATGAACATAATATACATTCAAAAAATTTATTGTCCCATTAATTAATATCAAAATGGGGATAGTCAATCAATAAATCAATCAACAAGCTTTTTGTTAAGCACCTAATATATGTCATGCTGTATTCCAGATAGTCTCTAGAGATAACAATTTTAAAAGGAAAATAGCTCCTGCCTTTGAAAGGCTTATATTGTATGGAAGAAAGACACAGTGTATTAATAGGGAAATTAATTTTGAAGATAGCATATACAAAATAAAGTTATTTTTCTCACTGGGATGAAGACAGCATGGTGCAATGAAAAAAACCCTGACTCTGGGATCAGGGTACCCAGGTTCAAACTCATTTCTGACACTATTCTGTGCCTTAGAAAAGTTACAACTTCAAATGGACTCAGTTTCCACATCTATAAAACGAGACTATAAGATTAGATGGTCCTTTAAAGTTTCTTTCCCATCTAACTTTATTATCCTGTAAACTAATGAATCAGCAAATGCCTCCTGAAGGAAGGGGTTCATAAGCTGAACTATGAAGGGAGCTAGACTTTTCATGAGCAGAGATGAATAGAGAATATTCTCTGAAGAGGGGTAGAGAGGAAGCAGAAGGTCAGACTGGTGAGAATAGGACCACCAATGATAAAGTACAACAAGTGGGCCCATTTAGCTCCCACATAATGTGACTGATAGGGCACAATGTGCAGTCAGGCCAGAAAACGAGGTTGGAGTCAGAATGCTACTAGCTTTAAATGTTAAACAAAGGAGTTTATAGTTTTCCCGAGGAAGAAAAAGAAATTACCATTGTAGTTTCTCATTTTGAAGGGGGAGGAGAAAATACTTTCATACTTGTAGCTTAAGAGTATTAATTTAGGGGTGGCTAGATGGCATATGGATAGAGCACGGGCCCTGAAGTCAGGAGAACCTGAGTTCAATCCAGCCTCAGACACTTAATACTTCTTAGCTATGTAACCCTGGGCAAGTCACTTAATCCCAATTGCCTCAGCAAAAACAAAAACAAAACAAAATAAAAAAACAAACAAACATTAATTTAGCAGCCATGTGGAAGATAGAGGCAGAAAGAATAATGGGGCTGTAACAATAGTTCAGGTGAGAAGTGATGAAGCTAATAACCTATAAATATCATTGTGTGTGTGCATGTATGTGTATATGTATGTTTGTCCATGTGAGTGTGTTTATCCCAGAAATGGGATAATGCATTTGTGTGCCTTCTGCAAGACTTTCAAATAGTTCTCCACTACATTTGAAAAATATAACTACTAGCAGCAATAAATACTAATCAGCAAATACTGTGGAGTTTCTTGTTTAGTTTGGCTGTTATGATATGTTTATATATGTATGTATGTATGCATATCTATGTACATACATATATACATAAGTTTTTATCATAGAGATATAATAATACATTTGTGCCTTCTGCAAACTTTTTAAATTTCTTACTCCTACATTTGATAATTTCAACTCCTTTATCATATTATACAATGGTGGCTTGAAACCTTCACTATAATACTTATGTCTTGTCATCACACAATATAAATATCTACAGACAATGGAAAGCAGACTTTTCTGCTATTAAAAATGTGTATTTATAAAAGTAATATTTCAAAATGTTCCTTGTTTCATCAGCAAATTGCATCCTAATTTGGGCTTACCATACTTACCCTCCTCTCCCACTCCTGTGTTGGTCTATCCTCACAATATTACATTAAATTATACCTTAAGTAGAACTTGAGTCAAGAGAAGTCATTTTGAATTCTCAAATATTCTTAAAGAATTACAGTTTGTTTCCCATTGGAATATTTTTAATGAAATTTTTATGAATTTTAATGAATTGAGCAAAAAGAACTAAATAGAAATACTTCCATTCCTTCAATGTTTATAGAAACATAGAAATTACAGGAATTAAGAGATGAAAGAGGTTCTAATGACTATATAGTATTTGTAGCTGAAAAACAATTCCTTTAGTCTTTGTTTATAAATCTTCAATTACAGAGCATCTGCTACTTTCCAAGGAAACCTATCCCACTTATAAATAGCTCTACTTTTTTAAAAAGAGTTTTATTATCTCACACCTAAATTTTTCTCTGCAACTCCCAACAATTGCTCTTGACTTTGCCCACTAAAGCCAAACATAATGAATACAGTTTTTCTTCCATATGACAGTTCTTCACATATTTAAAAACAAAAATTATGTCCCCATCCACTGTCTTATTTTTTTAGTTCCAAAGTCCCCCTTCCTTGAACTGAGTTTGATGTGTCATGAACTGCGGACCCTGGTTTTTCTCCTCTAGACCCTCTTTGCTTCATAAATGCCCTCTGAAAATGCAGTCCCTTAGACAAAATATCCTACATTTCACCTAATCAGATTAAAGTACAAGGACTTTTGTTGTTTTTCTTCAGTCTGTCCTACTCTATTTGACCCCAAGGACTAAAGCATGCCAAGCACTTCTAGCTTCCACTATCTCCTGAAATCTGTCCAAGTTCACGTTCATTGTTTCCTTGACATCATCTATCCATCATCTTCTGCCATCCCCTTTTCCTTTTGCCTGCAATATTTTCCAATATCAGGGTCTTTTCCAGTGAGTCCATCTTCTCACTATGTGACCAAAGAATTTAAACTTCAGTTTCAGCATTTGACCTTCCAGTGAATAGTCTGAATTAATTTTTTTTCAAATATTGACTGATTTGACCTGCTTGCTGTCCAAGGAAATCTCAAAAGTCTTCTATAATACAATTTGTAAATATTGATTCTTTAGCATTTAGCTTTCTAAAGTCCAACTCTCACTCATACATTGCTGCTGGAGGGAAAAAACTGACCAAATAGACATTGGTTGGCAAGGTGATGTTTCTGCTTTTTAATATGCTGAACAGATTTTTGACTATGTTGTCCAGTATTTCCTCTCTCCTCTTTCACTCTCATCAAAAGGCTTTTTAATTCCTCTTTACTTTCTGCCATGAGAATAGCATCAGTTGCATATCTGAGTTTGTTTATTTCTCCCAGCAACTTTAATTCCAGATCTTTATTCATAGAGTTTGGTATTTCACTTGATGTACTCTGCATTTAAGTTAAACAAATGAGGTGACAAAACACAACCTTATCATAATCCTTTTCCAATCTTAAACCAAATTAGTTATTTCATTTTTGGTTCCAACTATTGCTTCTTGGCCCACATAGAGGTTCTTCAGGAGACAAGTAAGATGATCTAGTACACCCATCACTTCTAAGACTTGACACATTTTGTTGTGATCCATTCAGTAAAAGGCTTTAGAAGTAGACTTTTTTTATTCTGGAAGCCCTTTACTTTCTCTGTAAATGTTGACAATTTGGTCTCCAGTTCTTCTGCTTCTTAGGAAACCAGCTTGCTCCTGCTCTTCCAGTAATTTTCAGTTCCCGTTTAGTAAAGCCTGATCTTAAGTCACATAAATTGAAGCCTAAATTGCAAAATCTTAATCATAATCTGCTGAGTGAAATAAGCACAACTATTGGTAATTCGAATATTGTCCCTCTTCAGGACTGGAACATAAACTGGCCTTTTCTAGTCCAGTGGCCCTTATTCCAACAAAGGGACAATTACCTTATTATTTCTGGAAGATATACCTCTCCTGGAGTAGCTAGATGACATAAAGGAGAGAACATATTGGACTGGCTTAAATCTCGCCTCAGCTACTTACTAGCGATGTGATCCTGAGCAAGTCACTTAACCCTGTTTGCTTCAGTTTTCTCATTTGTAAAATGAGCTGGAGAAGAAAATGGCAAACTACTCCAGTATCTTTGTCAAGAAAAGCACAAAGAGCACTGAAATGATTGAATAATAATAATGCCTCTAATTGTTCTATTATGAATATAATAGCAATCACACACACATACACAAGACGCTATTAGGATTATTATTGTTATTGTTATTATTTACTATATCACACTATTGGTTCAAATTAAACTCACTGGTCACTAAGAATCCCAAATCATTTTCAGACAAACTTCTTGTTTATTATTCCTCCTCCTAACTTATATTAATTCAATTAATTCAAGACTTTTTATTTACTTCTACAAAATTTAATCTGATTAGTTTCAGCTCAATATCCCAGCCTCCCTGGAACTCTGAAGTTTGATTGTCATTCAGAGTGTTTCCTATCTCTTGCTTGTCTGATGTCACCTGCAAAATTGATAAACATGTTATTTTTGTCTTTACCTATGTCCTTGATTAGAAAATAAATCCTTTCTAATGACATTTTATACTCATATTTATTGTATATATTATATTATCATTTGATTTTATTATGTTTTTTTAAATGACAGAATATACTTTATTCATTTTTCTATTCCATGAAAATATTTCTACTGCTTCTCTTTTATCAATATATAATTTGTTTAGACCTATGCTATGAACTCAATCAAATCATTAATTTGATCATGGAAAGGTACTCTGTGACTTCATTCACTATAAGAAAAGTAAACCACAATGTATACAAGAAATAGAATTTTTAAGTACATAAAGCATCCTTCATTGCACTGGCATGTTTTGATCTCTGGGTTGCTGAAAGCACATTTTTCTTTTCTATTCTAACTTTTTTATGTTCTCCCTCTCCTCCTAGCAGGCTCCTGGAAACTCCTTAAATTGCACAATAATAAAATTTAGGCTTTCAAACATATAAACACAATCTGGGGAAGAAATCTCTCAATTCATTGATGGTATCTTAAATGCATCAGTAATTGCAAACACTGGGGAAATCAAATAAACAAAAACAGCACTGACATGGAAAGCTGCAGGCAAAAGGGATGGGAGACTAGTTATTGTATTTGGAATGCAATGTTTTGTCCTTGTTTACCATTAATATCACAAGCTTCAAGTTGCACTGGGAAGAAGGGACACCACTATTCATCATTTGCAGACAATATTCCAATTCATACCTCATTTCCAAATATTGTATAACAGCTGTAAATAAGAAAAGTGGCATGAAATCTCTGTGACAGCTGCTTACCTCAGAGATTCATAAGCTAAACCACCAAAGAGAAATTAAAGACAATAATGTGGGATTTATTACCATTTCTTGATAGAGATATAATCGCCCCTGGATTAGATATTTCCCAAATACATTCTAGGGTGCCCAGGGGTGTTTTATCAATAGATTACAAAGCTGAAATCAATCATAAGAAAGAGCATGTGAGTCACAAGAAAAAAAAAAAACTAACAAAAAGAATTAGAGTCTATGAGATGTTTTCTCCTGCTAACATGATTGCTGACAGGACAGCTTCCCAGGGTGACACCTTTAGAGATGTGAAATTCATTCACCCTCTTAGCAGGACTTGGCTACAGGTGGCAGATGATTTATTCCCTTTGTAGATGTGTCACATATCCCTGCTAAGCTAGGAAAGACAAATAGAAACGGAAGCTCCAACAGAATCCACCAGAAATGAGAGCAAAAGAATTAATAGCAAAGAAATTACAAAACAATTCACCAGTTTTAACCAGACAGCTGTTTAATTTTGCTGTCTTTATAGTATGAATTCTTCCAAGGGGCATGGTCTGTTTAATTGGTCATCTTTCCTCCATCTTCCCTTCGTGAGTTGTTTTTCTAATTTCATTATAGTCGTCCTACAAAACCAGGCTCTAGCTTTCTCCACATGATACTTGATGCTGCAATAGAGCTTTACAGAAAGGAAGGGCAGGCAAGTTAAAATGACATAACACTGTTCCCTCAAGGACATTTAGTCTGGAAACTGTCAGTGCCCTGGTGACATCTTCATTTGCAAGGAAATCACCAAAGGGAGCCCCTTTACTTCAATTTCAATTTGCTTTAACAGCACATTGCTGTCAGTGAGTGGTTGGCTTCCACACAGCAACAAACTACTGACATGCTAAAGCTGTCCATTGGGTGTCAACAAAAGGACAGTTAGCACCCAGCTAAAAGACAAGTGTCTTAGATCCCCAAGCTGTATTACAGAAATACTGACCCACAACAACAATACTGACAATAACGCACACATACACGCACACGCACACACATACACAGACACACAGAGTAAATGCATTTCATTCTAGATTTATCTTCACAATGCCTCTAATTATTTCTATTAGATTAATGAGAAGGCTAATTCTGAATTTCTGAGAAAAAATAAGGTAGAGAAAAACCATGTAATGACACCATCTATCCCTATGGAATGACCAAAATTTTAAAACACACAAAAAAGGAAAAAGTGTCTTGTCTCTCACTGTCAACCCTATCACAACTCACCTCCCTTCTTCCCTCCCAAAAATAGGCAGTGCAAAATTATGATATCAAATCAAAGAAACTACAATGTTATTTGTTTTCATTTAAATCTGTTAAATAGCTTATAAAAATAAATTTATATTACTTTACTTATCTATTCACTGGATGACCATCAATGATCATTCAAAATTGATGGGCCTCTCTCTTCCAGGTGATCTCAAAAAGTGAAAATTATCATAATTAGCTGTAATAACTTCAAGATAGTTATAGTCAGAGAAAAAGACCTTTTCCTGCTCACAAAACTACAACTTTAACTCAAATTTGAGAAACTTTACCATAGGCATCTAATAATAACTAGAAATAAATTTTTATATATTATCAAGGATGGGAAATTTTATGAATATCTAATCCACAGTCAAGCAGATAGCAAACTGGACTGGAAGTCAAAAGACCTATATTCTGATCCAATGTTCGCTACTTTGCCATGTGATAGCAGGACAAGGCATATGAAAATACCATTTATGAAAAGACTGAGGTAGTGTCTAAGAATTTTTAGCTAAACTAAAGTGACAGGGAGAACATGAGATAAGGGCATTTAGTTTGGGGGCAGAGAATGAGAAGGAAAGGAAATTCATCAATCAAAGGGCCATAAAAACCACTGTACTCACTAACTAAAAAAGAAATCTCCTGGCTCCTAGTTTAATAAGGATTTGGGACTGCAATGTTTGGCAATGTTTGAGAACCAAATGTTTGGCACTAGTTAAGATGGACTGAGAATTCATCAGGGATGAAAAGAAGTAAAAATCAACCTTCTGATAATTGCATTTCCAAAAAAATTAGGACACAGCAAGTAAAGATGACTAGTTATATGACTCTATATAACTCTATAATCATAGGGTGACTTGGGGGCTCTGGTTTCTGCTAATACAGTTCTTTTCTACTCATTTTATAATGTGAGCCAGATTCTGATTTTCTGAGTTAGTTTCTAATCCTTTCCCTCTAGATATAAGGAATGATTAAGGGCTGGGGACTTGAAATCAACTTATGACACTTGTGATAATATTCTTGAAGATTGAAGCTACTAGCTTGAACTGCTAAACACCAGCACAAGTCATCTGTAGCCTTTCTTGAAATGTTTATCATCTATTATGTCTTGGATTAAAAAGTTTATTCCCGTGTGTGTGTGTGTGTGTGTGTGTGTGTGTGTGTGTGTGTGTGTATTGGGTGGAGTGGGTGGGGGATTGCAATGGGTGTGTACTCTTTCCAACATAGATAGATAGATATATGAAATGAATATGGAAAAACTAGCATTCTCTTGGTACCACCACAACTTTAGAGTTTTAACTTTTAGCTTCAGGGGGAATACCTTGCTTTAACTTAATGATATAACTACTAAATTACTTTTTTGATATTAAATTCTTTAACATTAAAAAAATTAATTTTAACAAAAAAAAACAGAAACAAGTCATAAAATTAAACTATAGGAAAAAATAATGCTTAAACATGCTTCCTTTGTTGTTTCATCTGTTCTTTGTACTTCTCATTTCCCTCTTTAGTCTTAAAGAAAAATTTAACACCTGATTAGAGTGTTCAGTGAAACAAAAGGTGCTCTAATTCATAATGCAAAATTTGTTTTTTTTACATCAACTTCCCTTTTTCTCCCCAGACCAAATCAAATCTTTACGCTAAAAATTATCAATCGTAAGCATGCAGTTTCAAAAATGTTTCATCTGTTAGTACAGTTGAGACATAGTGATAAAAGACTTTATATCCTATCATCTGTATAGAAAAACAGAAGCAATGAGCAGTTTTTCTAATACTCAAAGTAAAATATTCTGATAAACATTGTCAGGCTCATTCATAAAAGAATTGCAAGTAGATGGAGAAGCATAGTGATATTTGGTGAGACAGTGTTGGATGGGCAGTTAGGAAATCTGAATTTGAAGTCTGCCTCAGATAGCTAAGTTATCACAGCCAAGTTGCATCATTTCTCAGACATTTTATTCCCTAAACTATATGATGAGTTAATGATACTTCTGCTGCCTGTTGTGTTATAAAACTTAAAATGCTACACAAATATGAATTATAACCTGATTTTAATAAATCATTAATAAATCAAATTAAAAAGATAAAAGTAGGAGTCTGGTACTAGAAATCTTCATTTCTCTGGTTTTAGAATCATGTACATATGCTTAATCTCTTCAGTGCCTTAGGATCTGCTTACTTCAAACTAACCACACCTCTAGTGGATTTTCCTAGCTAATTAATATATTGTAAGTATACCACCACAGAAAGGTCTGAGACTGGCAAGACACCAGTATGAACCAGCCAGGACAAG
This sequence comes from Myrmecobius fasciatus, assembly GCA_023553655.1. NCBI lineage: Eukaryota > Metazoa > Chordata > Mammalia > Dasyuromorphia > Myrmecobiidae > Myrmecobius > Myrmecobius fasciatus. The sequence goes on from JAJPUD010005416.1 coordinate 17,520, forward strand.
CAAGCAGTCTTAAACAATCCAGTAATGAGAAATCCCTACCAACCATGAGAATGTGAAAACATTCACTAATCCTAGACTGATTACAGGGCCAAACCAGGCCATATAAGAGCAACAACTCTGAATTCTGGATGCTAAAATAAGGAAAAGCAGTTATAAATAGATGAGAAGAGGGGAAAAAAAGATGGCATAAACACAACTAAAGCATAGTACCTTGCATTAAAAAAAAAAAGGGAAATGGTTAAAATTTGACTAAACTTGAATACTATTCCTAGGAAAGAATTGTCCTGTGCCTTTATGGGTATGATGACTTTAGAGTGCCCATAAAGGCAAAAGCCTGAAATCCAAAAGATCATTTACTAAGGCTTAATTTCTAGCAAAATTTAAACTGTTTCACTATATACCAATATAAAATTCACCTATGAGTCATGAGAAACTCAAATACAAAGAGGAAAAAAATTGAGAAAAGACATCAGAGGAAGACCCAGATGAGGTACTTAAAATGAACCAATTATTTGTTTTCCAATTACAGCATGAGCCAATGCTTTGTCTCTGAGAAGCCTGCAGTTAGAGTACTTAGATTTGGGCACAGATTCTAATTAAAGTAAATCTTTCTGTGTTCCCTGCTGCCTTTCCCCAAGCAGCTCTAGTATTCAGTGTTGTTCAGCTCTTTCCTATACAGCCTTTACAAAGGCCTGCTCTGTTCCAGGCACAGCCAGCCAGTAGAGTGTGTGTCACACTCACATTTGGGTTCTTAACAAGTTTAATCTCTTTTCAGCAACTGGCTGAAAATAATTGCTTGTGAACTTTCAAGCCCTGAGCTATTGGTGCAGGTGATAATCCAAGATTTGGCTAGCTGGTGGGAAAACAAGAAAAAGCTAGGAGATACACTAAGAAAAAAAAAACCCTCCTTCCTTCCACAGAACTCATGAAATAAACAGAGCAAAAATGGGAAAAGAGAGGGAAGGGAGAGAAAGAAGGAGGAAGGGAAGGAGAGAGAGGAATAAAGATAGAAAGGGAGGGAGGATGGGAGGAGGGGGAGAGAGAAGGGGAAAAGGAGAGGGAGAAAGACAAGGGAGAGAGAGAAAGACAAGGGAGAGAGAGAGAGTGAGAGAGAGAGAGAGAGAGAGAGAGAGAGAGAGAGAGAGAGAGAGAG
>JAJPUD010005416.1:18682-43466 GCA_023553655.1 Myrmecobius fasciatus
AGAGAGAGAGAGAGAGAGAGAGAGAGAGAGAGAGAGAGAGAGAGAGAAGGAAGGAATAAGGAAGAGGGAGAGGGATGGAGAGAGGGAAGGAAGGAGGGAGTAAGAAGTGTTTCTGAGTGGATAAAATACAATTAAGGACACCTGTGACTTTTAGAAGTAATATAAAGCACATGTCTTCACGCTATTGACACTCCCTTTATTCCAGACCTAACATGGACTGAGTGGACTCCAAACCACAAAAAAAGCTTGAGGAAAGGAGGAGCAGGTCTAAGTTGGCCCAGCTGCAATAACAAAGGCATAAAGCTTGTACCACAAAAGCTTTTAAAAATAAACACTACAATTCAAAAGCGGGGAGGATCTAGCAATGGGAGAACCTCTAGGTTTCACCAAATCTTTAAAAAATTTTAAAAACCTAAAAAAAAAAAATGAAAATTACTAAGACAGAGAGAAACACAAAGACAGAAACAGAAAGAAAACAGTTCCAATTCCTCAGAGTGGGTTCATATAACTAAACCTTCAAAATGTCCCCTCTCCTTATTCCAAGCAAAATGCCAAAAGCTTCTTCTTTTTCCCCAATGTAAAACTTCCTTATGTGTGTCATGTGTCTCAAAATTCAGTGAACACAATACTTATAAATTGTTAAAGTCAGAACCTCTGAAATTTAAAAAAAAACTTGCCAAATTAAAACTATTTCAATGTGGAAACTTTTAGGATGCTGCTTGTTGTTTCTGTTTTTACTATAATTATTGCTGCTATTCATGCAAAGGTATCATGATCCAGAGGAGAGAGCTGGCTCTGGTATCAGGGGACCTGAGTTTAAATGTTACCTCTTACTCCTTCATAAACCTCATTGGGCCTCAGTTCCTAATCTGCAGGATGAATTAAAGATATTCTCCCCAAGGAGCCTTCTAGCTCAATATTTATGATTCTAATCTTCAACTAAAGGTAGTTTACATTCTAGGCAGCACTATGATAGTCTCTCATATTGTGGCCAAGGGTTCTTAAAGAAGAGAAAACACTCAATTTTTGCTTCTTATAAGTAATACCTATATCTCTCCAATCTGCTCAGTCATTTGAAGAATTTTCAAAAACACAATCATCAGAATTGGACCTAGACCAAATTTGAAAGGGCACAGATTCAACAGGTGGGAGATATAAATTTTCTCAGTTTTGCTACTATCTGAAATTACAATGAAAGTACACAGATTTAGAGCTAGAAGGAATTGTTGTTCATCTCTCCCAATACCTTCCTCAATTCCAACCCTAAAGTTCAGAGAGAAGAAACAATCTAACTAATATCACAAGAGTAGAAAATAAGAAAATGAGGGTTCAAACCCAGTCCCTATGACTCCAGATTTAAAACTCTTTACAATGCATGCACATACTACAACTGATAATGACTAAGGACTTGTTTCCTCATTAGTATTGGTTGTATTACCCTGAATAGGTAACTTAATGTCTCAGGGCTTTAAGCCAGAGCTGTCAAAATAGGTGAGACTCACAACATTCCCAAGTAGATCTGAACCCGAATAAAATATAGTTCCTACTTGAATTTCATATATTGCTTTATTAGTTTAAAAAAAAAGTACTCATGTTTGATTTTCTAAGTCAATACACATATCTCAAAACTGTTCTAGGCAATTCTGAAAAGCCTGAAGTGGAAGATTCTGTGGCAAACTGCATTGAAAAAGGTAATTTGTTCTAAAGAAATCACAGATCCAGGCCCTCTACTCAGTTCTAGTGCCACCTCTTTTAAAAGGACTTTCCTAATTCCCTCTTCATGTTAGTGACCCATATCTTCTTATAATCAATCATTATGTATGAGAGAATGAGAGAATATATTGAATTGTGAACACCCTTCCCCCTTATCTCATCAGCTTGGGCAACTGGTATCTCACTTTCATAATTGTTTCCCTAGTGCCTACCCACAGTACCTGGCACAAATAGGTGACATATTGAATGCTTGTTGAATGACTGAAATGTGGATTATGTAACAAATAGAAAATTCAGAGTCATCATACCCATAAAGGCAAAAGAAGTTTAAAATTCAAAAGATCATTTTCCAAGGCTTGATTTCTAGCAAATTTTAAACTGTTTCACTATGTAACAATATATATATATAAATCAAACATGACTGGCAATAATAGTAACAGCAATCTACATTCTTTAAAAAGTCATGTATTGATACACAAAATTTAAGGTGCACCTTTAAATTGTCATTTGAATAAATGAAAGTCACTTCTAAATTATTTGTGCATGATATATTGAGCAGTATTCATTGTGTCTGTGTTCCTTACTCATGATACTCACACCCATTGTCCTTATTACAGATTGAATAAATTGCACACAGAAAATTATAAACACAGTATTTAAATGTTGAAATAGGGTTTTTTTAATGTTATTGATGTCTTTTTAATACCAGTTATTTTTTCAATAAACTCCCAGAGAAACCACCGTTGTAACTAAGATAAAAAAGAGTAAAGATAATCAAATTGACCTAGAAAGGGTGCCTGAAAATATATGCAATAATCTACTTCCTGGTCACCATTTTTCTGAGAGAAGGTAAGTAGAAACATGGTACTTTGAAAAAGATCTTGAAAGGGACATGAGTGGATAGATTCAGGTATAATATGGATAAGAGCTCTTAGAAACCTTGTGAATATCAAAGATTTTAGGAGCTGAGCAAATGAGCCACCAAAAACCTCATACTAAATGAAATTGAAAGGATGCTGGGTGGGGAAGATTGTTTCAAAGACATAGCCTTTGGAGCTTAGCAACAGGGAGCTCCATTAATGTTCCAGAAAACTCCTTCAGCATTTAGATAAAAGAGCAAAGAACTAATGAAGAAGAAGACAGTCATGACAGGCTGTATCCTGGCTCCCCTTTATTTATCCAGGAGCAAGTTTAATATCACCGTTGGTAAGGAGGATTATATTGAAGGATGGTAACTTAATTCAATCCTTCTAAGGAGCATTACCAGTGATAGAATAATGACCTAGAACCAAGTACAATGAAATCTGAATCTTGCAAATAAGAAGTAAACATAAGGACAACAGAAAAGAAAAGAAATAGTAACACCAAGTCTATAGATATACCAATATACAGTAAATATATTGCATTATACTGATATTTAATCATAACTTGTTAATTACACCTAATAATAATTCCTTTTTAAATAGCATTTCTGTGCCAAGCCATGCTCCAGGCACTGTGCTAAATGCTTTTGCAAATATTATCTCATCTAATCCTCACAACAATCCTGGAAAGTAGGAACTCTCTTTATCTCTATTTTATAAAGAAGGAAACTCAGACAAACAGAAATTAAATGATATACCCAGTGACATGCAACTAGTAAGTGTCTGAGATGAAATTTGCTTATAACTTCCTGACTCCACTGTGCTACCTAGCAGACTACTAACATTAACTCCCTGGTTTTCCAAAATTGTATAGAAAAAAATTTATAAATGCCATAGTATTTATATGAAATAATGTCATGAACTAATGGCTTTTCAAGTCCCAAATTCCCAAATTACAGGATGGCAAAAATAAATTTCATTTAAAATCCCATTTGATTAGATAAAGCATCACACACATTGTGTTTATGTGTGAGAGAGTGAGAGAGACACAGAGAGAGACAGACAGACAGAGATAGAGAGATAGAAAGGGAGACAGAGACAGAGATAGAAACAGACAGAGAGAGAGAGAAATAGAAAAAGACAGAGAGAAATAAACAGAGAGATACAGAGACAAGAAGAGACAGAGTGACTCTATGTGTGTGTGTATGTGTGTGCGCACGCGTATGTGTGCTTGTGCCTGAGAACTAGATATGTTTATTTTTATTTAAATCTGTGATTTCATTTTTAAAGGGAACTCTCAGTGCAATTTATAGTTTTAGGGAATTGCCTGGAGTACTAGAAGGACAAGTAACTTCATGTATTCTCCAGTGAAGAGATAGAACTTGAAATTATAGACTTCAATCCTGATTCTCAATCCACCATATGCTACCTTTCACATATGAATACAGGTGGTATTAAGATGGCAGGTTTTAAGATGGTTTCTTGTACCAAAATTCAAAAATAATTTCTGTTTGCTTTACCTGAGATTATATAATTTACAAGATATTAGACTGTTGTTATCCAATTCTCTTTTACCAAATATATACATGAAGCCAAAATTGGTCTGAACATCAAGGTTCACTATCCCCCCAAAAAAAATTCATAAAAAGTAATTTTTATAAGAACCAAGATTAAACAAATGCCCTAGCATTTACCAAAACATTCAATAAATACATGACTGATACAAAAAAAGACAATTATTTTGAAAAGGCCTATTGTACAATATGCTTTGTCACTGTAAGATTATCTATTTTAAAAGCCAATAGAATGCAGTCTTCTCTATTGGAGGAACTAGTTTTCATTTTGTCTTTGTAACCCTATTTTCTAACACAGTGACTTGCTAATAGTTGGTTTTAAATAACTGTTTATTGAATTAAATTGAAAACTCCTCCATAACACTTGAAAGTTAGATTACTTCTAAGTATGTCTCTGAATAGTTTTCAAAATATTTCAAAAACTTTTAAATCAACTATTCTTCCCCATTCTTGGGCAGTTGAATTTTAAAGGACTACATTAGCACTCATCTAAAATTATTTCAAAACCCTGTAACTTCATACATAGCAAGATTTTTCTTAAATTAAATATTCCTAAATATGAAACTATAAAATTCAAGTAAAATAAGTCATATTTATGAGTTAATTTAAACATATCTGACATGTTTAAACACATAACTTCAATCTGTCAGGTTTTAAAGAGTTTCCAAAAATATATGTAATAAAATATAGTATGGCAGTTGATTAAGAGAATCTTGCTGCTTATTTAAAGCAAAACATTCTCAATCACATCTTCATTTTAATTTTTATGAAAAGGAATGTTTTTCTTATCTTGACATGTTTATCATTTTCTAATGGAGCCCAGTACTGACAGTTTACATTATTTAGCTCCCAGAAATTAAAGAATTCCATATCTTATGGAATTCATTCCTATTGCAAGCATACAAAAAGACTAAAAGAAATGAAAGTCAATTACTACCTCACTGATAAGAAATAATAAACTGTTACAATGTTAAATAGTTTTTAAAAATTTAAATTTTATTTATGACTCTCAAACTTTTTTATTATTTTATATTAAAGTAATTAAGTCTATTCATTAAAGATTTCTCTAAAGCCTTTCTATAGAAAATAAAAAACCCACAAAATGTCAGTTTAGTTAGTTTATGCTTCTCGATGTCTTTTAATTTTGTTTTAGTGAATCAATTATATTGGACAGTATTCTAATTAATCCCAAGAGGATTCTGCACATCTACCACATCTTATTACAGACTTCCCTGATTTCATTTACAAAATGAAGTATATGTAAACTCCCCTAGTCATGGGTTTCTCCCATATATAGCTCCCCCTCTGGAATAGGAATTGAATTACACATAAATGATTTTTATTTTTAAGCTTATCTCCCTTCCAGGTTGGAACACAGCCTGTTTTAGTAAACCGGGAAACAAACTTCATGATAAGAGTTTTAAAACACATTTGTGATATTACCAACAAACATATATTAAGGAGTAACTATATATAACTGACTACTTTTGAATTAATTTTCTTTAGGGCCCACATACAAAGCAGCTTTTGACTTCTCAAGCATGTTCTCAATTCAAAGGGGATTTTCATAGTAGTTTATGAGAAAGGAAATATAATGCCCAGACTCTAGCTTAATTAATCTGACTTCATTAAAACCTCTATTGACACTACCTAGGTAACTGCTTGGGTGTCAGTCTGATAGACCAGCCTCCCCAACACTATTGTAACTTAGAACAACACTTGTTAACTTAGAACTCAAAGACCATTCTTTAGAGTATGGAGTACCAGCCAGTGCTGCATTATGGGGGCACCTTTCAGGATTTAACAATCCAGTGCTGCCTGAACTTCAGACTAAGCAGAATTCAATGCCAGAGGCATCAATCTCTAATGTTGAATATGCACTACAAACAACATTATTACATCCTAGCTCTTTCCTTAGAAAGCAATGAACTTCCCTAGGACTTCATACAATAATCAAAAGGTTCTTATTCTTACAAGGGCTGCATTGTTACCAATCCATCCACTAACAAAATGTAGCAAAACTTGAAATGTTTGTTGGATATGAGAAATCAACCTTTTTCTTAATTATTTTAAAATTTATAATTGTCTTGTACATGGCTATTGATGATCAACATTAGAAAAATAAAAATATAAACACAGGATTTTATAAATGTTTTGACTTCTTTATTACCACAAAGTCCATTTTCCTTATCATTTAATAGAATTATATTGGAGTCCATGATAGTTTCTCTGTTTTTCCTCTTTGATCTAAATATTCTTTTATCTGTCCTCAGTGTTTGATTACAGCCATGTTTAATTATAATTTAATTAAACATTCTTATTCGTTAACAACCAGTTTGTTTGTTTCTTTGTTTTTCTAGTGAGATGAAGCCATTCCCTTCCAAATACAAATTTCAGGAAAAGTAATTTGTATTAAAAGTGCTGAGTAAAGAATGTCGAATATCCATTATATATCACTGAAAAACAGAAATGCAAGAAGAGGAAACGTTTTCAGAGAATTTCAACTATATGCTGTCAAAGGAGGTTAGAAAACAGGTTCATGTGTGATAACATGTCATTTCTATCTGCCTCATCTTTTTCCAGATGATAAATCTGATAAAGCATTAAACTGCTGAGATTTGCTGCCATACTGAAACGAAAGCTTCTCACTCCATCTCTGTTTGTGTTTCACTTAGGCCTCCTTCTTAGATGTCAATGTACAAACTGAGCCTCCAAATAGCCCCAAATATTTTTTCACACATAAAGCAAAGCAATTTTGTTGCATATAGGGTAAGTGTTTAGCATCTCTCTTTAGATAAACTAACAAGTTCCAGTTGTGCAGGAAATGAAAACAATGGTCTGTTGAGGATAATATTAATATTTCTCTCTTTTTTAAAAAAAAGAAACACAGGAAAATATCTTTTAAATGAGAAAAAGATCAGCTGTTGTTGAGTTGCTTTTCAGTTGTGTCTGATTCTTTGTGATGCCATTTGGGTTTTTCTTGGCAAAGATACTAGAATGATTGATTTGCTATTTCCTTCTCTAGAGTAAAAGAAAAGATAATTCAGAATATAGAAAGAAAGAGAGAAAGCAGAAAGGGATGGAAGGAAGGAAGGAAAAAGGGAAAGATGGAAGTAGGAAAGGAGTAAGGAAAGAAGAAAGGAAGGAGGGAGATAGGGAGAAAAAGATAGATGGATGGAGGGAGGAGGGAGGGAAAAGGAAAGGAGGGAAAAAAGGACTGGAAGGAGGGAAGGAGGAAGGGAGGAAGAAAAATCAAGGAGTAGAGAGATGGAGGAAAGAAAGAGAAACTATGTTAATGAACTGATTCTTTTCCCACACTAATTTGTCCATGAAACCACTTGGGGTTTAAAATATATTATTAAACATACTAAAATTCATTATTTGGGGGGAGGAGATGACAGTATCTAGAAAAGTGGAGTACTTTTATAATACAAAGGAGGTTCTGAGTAGATTTCAGAGCAAAACAGAGAACGCTCTAGTCATTTTAATATAGATAAGTGCTATACAAATAAGCATTTTGAAAACTATTTTTTTTTACAAAAGAAGATATCATCATTGCTGAATTTTCTCACAGAATTCATATTTCCATTATATCAAACACCAGAGTTCCAAGGAACACAGTCTGGAAAATGCTGAGCTAGCTTACTAGGGAGAAAATATTTACAATGAACTGAGTTTGAAAAAAAGAGTTCTTCATAGCACATGAAAAAAGGAGATACCATAAAAGTTTAAGGTGCTATATTACTTAAACATATCAGGCTGCTGTCATCCACCCCAAAGGGATTTTCCTCTAATAAAAGGAGTGCTTTTTTTTTTTTTTTTTTTTTTAAATGAGTACATTCATGCTTACTGATTTTTTACTAGAGAAGCTGGCTTTTTCTGAAATTATTTTAAGTTACATAGATATAACTTTCATATGATAAATGAATCCAAAGACTTGTAGGTAAACTAAGTAGAGTATTTGCCTAAAGGCAAGTTGCAGAATTTCAAACCAAAAGAACTACAGGACTAAAAATGTATACTATTATTTGTTATAAGAAATTATAGGTTTAGCAGGTACTTTGTAAGTCACTATGATCACTCCTGCCAACACATCTTTACTTTGCCCAAAAGTACCATGTTTGCTTCCAATTTGAGTAATAGTAGAAACTGCTAATAAAGCTAAATTATAGGGAGAGATATCATAATGTACTTAATATACTGAATAATACATGTTGAGACCACCAATGATGATGATTCAGAATAGCAGATGTAATTTAATCAAAACCCAACCCCATCCCTACAGCTAACTGTTCCTAACTAGTTCTAGAAAAAAGGAATATAATATAATTGCAATATATACTCAAGCTTTCTCTAAATTATTCTTCCCCTTTTTCTTTGTGTGCTACAAGAACATTTTAAGTATTTATAATTATTGTTGTTTAGTCACTTTAGTCAACTCTGGATATCACTACCAAAATGCAAAAGAACAAGAAAAAAGTGTGTGTGTGTGTGTGTGTGTGTGTGTGTGTGTGTGTGCGCGCGCGTGTGTAGGAAATAGAAGAAAAAGAAAACAGGAGCAAATTATTACATACTAAGTATTTAAATTTATTTATTTCCTTACTTAGCTCTTTCTAGATAGGGATAGAGACTAACTTGTGATTGCATTGACATAGGAAACTCCCAGAAAATACAAGGAGGCACAGCCTCTCCAATTCAGTCTTAAATAGTTTCCTGGAGCATGGAGTGGTTAAATCACTTACCCAGGTCACAGAATGAAAAGGTGTCAAAGAGGGAACTTTGCTTTGAGGCAAATTCTCTGTTTTGCCATTCTGTCTCTCAAAGACTGATATTAACCATATACCATTCAGAACAAGATATCTAAAAGTCACAGAATATCAAATGAGAAATTGTTGGACTTTTTAAGGCAATAAATTTATTAGGGAAACTAGGCATAGTTAAAAGGGAGAAATAATTTCTCAGATTATGGTTTATTCAAGGTTTGAATTAACCAACTCCAAGAGGTAGGTATTACATGCATATTATATTACTTTCATTTCATGCTTCCCTTAATACAATATATATATATATATATATATATATGATTCTAAAAAATTAACTAAATTTCCTGATACCCTCAGCTACTAACCTCCTTTAAGCTTACCTTCTATCTACACATATCTCATATGTATCTATTTCACACAAGTTAGACTATGAGCTACTTGAAGACAGGCGTTAGTTTTGCCTTTGTTCCTATCTACAAATAGCACTTAGCACAGAGCCTGGAACATAGGAAGCTCTTAATAAGAGGGTCTTCTAGGGACTTTCTACTTAGTCTCACCACCCAGTAGGCCATCCAGGAATCCCACTGGAAAAAACTAGCATATATGGGAAATGTCTCTTGCTTCTTTAGCAGGAATAATAGGATAATGGATGTGACTGGTTTCACCGCACCTCAGTAGAGACTGGTAAATAAGCCCAGCAACTTTCATAGAATCAAGCCAGGGCAGGCAGCATCAGCTCTGTGCCCAAAGTTAGGAGTTAGAGTAGGAGGTGGGACAGGCACAAGCACATCCCATCGTGTGTTGCCTGACTGTCTGCCTTAAGCTATGAGGTACAGTTACATCTGCAATGTTTCTAAGTGCTACAAATAAGGAAACATAGCAGATGAAAGTTTAACAGGTTTATTGGTAATAACACCATTCAGCATATTGAATCTTCAAAGCGCTTTTACTAACAAAGTCTAATTAATCCTTACAACAGCCCATGAGGTAGGTAAGCAAGCAAATGAGTATTATTATTCCCTTTTTATGGACGCGGAGGAAAAATGCCTTACCCCAGGCCATAGAAGGAGTCAATGCTAGTCATGGCTTTCTAAGTTAATCAGCTGGAGACTCAGACAAGCAGGCTACCAGCTTATTCACTTTGCTGACACAGTTAGGTTTTTACAAGAAGAGAACCCTTGGGGCAAAAAAAAATACTAGATTTTTATTCTGTATAGAACATGCCATATAAAGAAGAGTGCGGTGAATTTGCAGTAAGAAAAGCCTACATTTAAATGATGACTGCTACTAACAAGCTGTGTGACTACACAGTTGGCAAGCTACTGGACCTCTCTGAAACTCAGTTTGCTGAATTGTAAAAAGGGAAACATATGTTCAGTACTTACACCCCAGGGAGGTAGAAAAGAAAGTATTCTGGAAAGCTTAAAGTACTATTTAAATGTGAATGACTATTAATTTTGTTTTAGATTTCTGAACTATAGAAAAAGTAAAGACAAGGTGGCCTTTTCTCTAGTTTTAATCCAGTTACTCAACCTGGATAATTAATGATAAATTATAAAATAAATTATTAAAATCTAAATAGAGACCAAAGAGTCAACCCAAAACTTAGGCATATTTCTTGAGTGCAGGAAAAGATGTCCTTAATAATGAAATGATATGATTAATTTTATATTAGAAAAGAAATCTGACATATCTATTTCATAACCTTAGAGCATAGAGATAGAAGAACGCTAATCCAATGCCTTCATTTTACAAATTAGTGTTGAAGAGGTGAAATTAGTTAGTATGCAGTGTGCCCAGGATTATCAACTCCCATTTCAATGTTTTTTTTCCATTAAATCATATGTGCTCTCTCTCTCTCTCTCTCTCTCTCTCTCTCTCTCTCTGGGTGTCCATGTCTTGTTTTTTATGTATGTCATTTTTTGATAAATATTCTTAACTTCTTCTCAGGGCCAATTTTCATTTATCTCTAGTGCCTTTAGGGACCTATGATAACCCAAGATCCAGAAACTGACTTCCTCTTAGTACTCCACACATCAGTGACCTATCCCTGTCACCAGATCCCTCAAATTCAATATATCCCAAACTAAATTTATTATTTTCCCCCAAAACCTGCTCCTTCACACTTTTTATGTCTGTTAATGACACTACTATTCACTCAATTATTCACATTTAAAACTTTTTTTCATATCTCTGGCTCTTCTTTTTCTCTCTCTCCCATCAGTTGCAGAAACCAATTGAGTTTACCTTTTCTAAAACCTCTTAATTCATTCTCTCTTTTATATTCCACTTGTAATCATCTTAATACAGGTGCTTAATATATGTCCCATTGGAACTAGTGTAATAGTTTCCTAAAAGCGTTCCCTAACTGCATTACCTGCTTCTTGCAGTCCTCATTTTTTTTTAAATTAAAGCCAGAGTGATGTTATCACTCCTCTGCTCAATAGACTTCATTGAATTTGTCTACCTAAACAAAATGCATATTCCTTATTGTGCCATCGAATGCTAGCCTAAACTTCTAGCCTTATCTCAGTATGGTCTTCTTTATATTGTAGCCCAAGTAAACTACTTGCAATTCCATGCACTCATCCCATTTTTTTCTACTACCATAAATTGCCTTTCATTTTAAGGTTTAAAAAATACTTTACAAATATTAACTCATTTTATCCTTAGAAAATTCCTGAGAGGTAGATTTTATTATATATCTCATTTTACATATGACAAAACAGAAGTTAGGTGACTTGCACAGGGTCATACAATTAATTACTAAATGTCTGAGACCAGATTTGAACTCACAACAATAGTCTTCCTGACTGCAGATCTGGCATTCTAGACATTGGGTCCCAATCCTAAAACTACAAATGTACAATTAGAATTGTATGCTCCAGAGGCACACAACACAACATTAGAACTCCAAAAAATCACTTGTATCTGACTTTGAAATATTCCTTCATATTTATATTGAATGTTATGAGAATGTACCTTTCTTCAAAATAAATACAATTTCAATGTGAAGAATCTATTCTTGTCTGACCCAGAGCCCTTTCCTTCCATGAGTCTACTATATAAACCAGGGAAAAGATCATCACCAATTAAATGAAAGTGAAACAAGTTCAATACTATAGAGATGGTGTGTTACACTTGATTTCAACCACAAAACCCAAATCTCAATATCACATCTGACATGTATTACCATTTTATCTTTGGAAAAACACCACTTCTAATCTTCATTTTCTACCTATGTAATCTGAGTAGCCTTTTGATGGGATCCTAAAGTCCTTTCCAGTTTTTGGTCTATGGTCCTATGAATATTTCATGATTGCTGATTTAAAATAAATTAAGGGTTTCCAAAGACCACTTTACAAGTCACAAGATAAAATACTAGTGTTTATATTCTGGGAATAATTCAAGAGATAACCTCCTATACAATTTAGCTTTTGTTTAAACTAGAAAATTTTGATTTTTGTTATATCTTTTTTTCCTAAAGAGCAAAATGAACTAATCTGTGTTAATGAATGTCTGTGACATTGAATGTGTTACAATTAATAGTTTGCTTACTCATTAGGCATATTATATGTAAATATGTATCCTTTTAATGTGCATTATATATCCAGAAGCTATATATGTATAATTGTCAAACAAAATCTTTTTAATTAATGCTATCTTGTTTTCTCTTTTCTCCTGAAAGGAGACTAAAAGAAGATATATTAGAAATGAGTGACAATCTGTCTACTCTTGTAAATGATTATAGTCACAAGATTAATCTATTTAGATCTGTAATTCATATCCTTATAGAATTTTTCCCTATAAATTAACATGATATAAAGACATAGCCTTTAAAAAAGAACTTTTTTTTGGTCTTTTGGATATAATAAATTGCAGAATTTCAATAATGCTGTATGTTTTTCAATGGTATCACAGGGAAAATAAACAAAGATCCAGAATAAATTTCTTGTCTGTTCTCTGTCCAGGTGCTTTTTTCATATCCTCATTCTGATAAAATTCAAAATAAAAAAGTCATCACAGATATCTCTGGGATGATTTTAGCATGGCATCCCTTGATAAGGTTATGTGCTTCTGGAAATTAATTTAGCTAGGTGTGAATGAAGTATGAAATGAAAAATCCCTGTCTTGTCTATAGAGAAAGGAGGTATACTAGCTGAATAATTCCTCTGTTTTATTTACAATCTTAAAAAATAATCTTCATCTCCCTTCAATTAAAAACAAGTCATTTGGTAAAGAAAAGTGGAGTAGGAGGTAAAAGAAGAGGTTGTTATTTAGGAAGTTTCTTTCCTTCTCCAAATTTTTGCTTTGCTTTTCTTCCATCCCATATATCCTCTCTCAGAAATAGTAAGAAAATGGAAAAGAGACCAAGGAAAAGGATTTGCTATTCCTGGCATATGAATGATTTAGAATTAGACTAGAACAAAGAAATGGTCATGTATTTGCTAGAAATAATTCTGCTAATGAAGAATGCTATATTGATATATAATATATGATCCTACTTATCCTGAAATGTTAAAAAAAAAAACTGGTGGTTCAAAGTATATTATCTGCTTTATAAGTCAAATAGATATATTATGTTATCCTACTTGTTCTTCTCTACGAGAAAATTATTATTTTTAGGTTGTATTTCAACATGAGATTTATACTAGTCATTATGATTAGACTTTCAAAACACCTTGTTGCTAATAAATACTGTAATATTGTCTGAAACAATTATCTGAAGAAAAAAAAGGATCGTGCTTGGAGAGAGGGAAGAAGAAAGAAAAAGGGTGAGTGGGGGAAGGGAAGGGCATAGTACTATATTTTAAAATTATCAAAATAGTATTGATGTCCTTACTATAATTATTATATACATTTAATTGTCATTTATATGTATTTATTGGTAGTATATTATCTATATTTAATCATCATATTGATGGAAGCCTCATAAATTAGGGTCCATAATCAATAGTAACTAAAAATCCTTTCCAATACAGAATTACTAGTTTTTGGTCTAAGCAGAGAATACTTTGGACAACTGTTTTTTTAATTCAAAAGTTCTTTTTTGGTGACCTTCTAATTCTAATTACAACATGGAGAAATACTAAATTTAGGAACTATTATTTTATCCATGTTTCTTTAATACCTTATAGTTTCTATAACCTTCCTTAAATGTATTTTCAGAAGAAGGTAGTCTTGCAGCCAGAGTATGACAAAGCCACTATATCTCCAAAGATCTCAATCCAGAACCATAAGATTTTTTTTTTTACTTTTTGCTGAGGCAATTGAGGTTAAGTGACTTGCTCAGGGTCACACAGCTAGGGAATGTTAAATGTCTGAGACCAGATTTGAACTCAGGTCCTCCTGACTTCAGGGCTGGTGCCACCTAGCTGCCCCAGAACCATAAGATTTTAAAGTGTAGTGAGAGTGAAGGGCAGGAATTTGCACATCACCTAATTGGAACGTAATTACTTTAGAGATAAAAACATCTGAGATTCAAAAAATGATTTTAGATAAGTAAAGAGCCAGGACTCATCTGGATCTTCTTACTATAAACCCAGTGTTCTTTCCAGCATATACAAATATATGCAAATATTTGTAATTCCAAATCCTGATTTCAAAGGATAGCGTATATTTCAAATGTCGGAAAGTGATTTATGAATGAGTGTGAGGGTACAGTCTATGTAAGATAGGTTCAAGAGGTCTCTGACCCATGAGGTCATAGAATCAAAAGTCTCTGGTTGATTGCTCTAGGAATAGACCATGAGGATATATGTCTATGAGGCACAGCAAAGATGGGAAATCAACCTAAGGAAAGAATAAATGAAATAAAAGCAAAAAAAAAAAAAAAAAAAGCTGAAGTAGAATTCAGGGTCCAGAATTTTGATGCAGACAAGGATTGAAGAAACAAGGACGTAAGGAGCATACTAAAAGGATACTTGGGACCAAGATTTCATACACAGTAGTGAACTATAGAGGAAAGGTTAGGAGATCAAAATAAGAAAGAATATGGTAAAAATCTACCTAAGTAAGGAGTTGGCAAATAACCAAAATGATAATTGATTCATACTTAAGAAATGCAGCGGCAAGGATAAAGTACCAGGTTTGAGAGAATCAGACACCCAAGATCAGCAGCCCAGACCAAAAAAAAAAAAAAAAAAAAAAAAACAAAAAACAAACAAATAAACAACAACAAAAAAAAACCAGGACCTTGTGGTTTAAAATATAACCAAGGCAAGATTGTTCCAATTAAAAAAAAAGTTGCTAAAAAATAAATAAAGCTAAAAATATTATCGTTCAGTCAACCCTAACTAGTACCAAAAAAGGTAATACAGGCTAATTAGAAATATTGGTCTGATGTAATAGCAAGAAAATTATTAACATAGAACTCCTTATATATTGTCTACTAAGGACAAGAATTGAACTCAAAATATGAGATGGAACTAATGAAAAGTGAGTTTAAAAAAGAGGACAAAAAAAAGAGAAATGGACATGTCTACTTACTGTTAAAGGAAGTGAGATCAGGAAACCAGGCAAATTTCAGCACTTAATGTGATAAGTACACATCAAAGACACAGAATCTTCTTTTAAATATCTTCAAAATGTTTTCTCATGAAGGCAAATTGTTCTGTAGGAAGAAAGGAGTAAATCGATACCTCTCAAAAAATAAATATCTTTTCAAAGACTTCATGATAAATTACATGTGTGAAAAAGAAAAAAGAATTAACCATATTATGAAAAAATTTGTTCACTTTATACACATGAATGTTCATTCACTCATCCATCATAGGCTTCTATGGTATTAATTTGTACATACATTGTATAACATCTTTCTCCTAAAAAAACTTTTTTTCTCCCATTTATCATCTTACAAACAATAATATTCAATAAACATTTACTAAGTACCTATTTTGTGCCAAGAACCCAGATGTAATAAACTTTAAAAATTTTAATTTTAGAAATTTAATATTTCTCTTTAGAGATGAGATGATGACTGTCTTCACTCAGTTTTGTACTCTTTTCATTGAGGAATATTGCCTTTCCAGTACTTGGCATTATTTTGTAGTAATATTATGGTGGTCTTTAAAAGTCAAAGCAATTTCATCTATCTTATTTGTAGAATCCACAAATTGTTTTAACTATACAGTACATTTTTTTTCTCATTGTTATTCTTTCTTCATGTTTTTTACATCTTAGATTTAATGTCAGTCTTAGTGTATCTACAGTTAATTCAGGGATAATGTTAACATTAATTACAAATATTTTCTTGTTTAATAAAATATAATCCATTTCATTCCTTATAGTATTACCATATCTAATGTCTACCAATTCTTTTTTTTCAAAGAAGTTATTCAAAATAAAGAAGCATGAGGTTTCTCTGTTGTCGATGTCTTCCCTCTTTTCTTTCTTCCTAAATCATTCCTTACCATATATTTCTCACCATCTTCTCCTTTTCTTTTCTACTTTTTCATTTCCCAACAAGCATTAGCTTCTATATTGATATGTTTTGGATGATTCAATCCACTTATTCCTAAAATTTATCTAACCAACTGTTAGAGCTATATGTTATAATTATTTTCATTTTCCAAATGTTATTAGTACTATACTATATGATGACAAATCTCTCAAAAATATTATTTCTACCATTCTAGGTATACCATAAAACAAGTCTGCTGGTCCCCATAAACTCTGAGAAGGCTTTCTCTCTCATCATTTTCCTTAGAAAAAGATTCCAGTCTACCAAAAATCTCATGCATTGGTTCATCCAGATTGATGATAAGGTCTGCACTTACACTTCCTCTATTCTAGTAGCTCTACTAGCCCTTTCATCCTACTTTGCTTGTCTTTTCACAGAATACCTACCTGTACATCATCTTTCCATATACCTGTAACTTTCTGCTTTCTTACAATTTATTTATCACAAGAACGTAAAGACTGATATGATTTTGCTCTTCTAATATTATGTCTATTCTTTGGTCACTGAACTAGGACCCTACATTAACAATTACATTTAAGTAACAACAAAATGAAATTTGCCTATGACCTGAAAGCTCTAATATCCTTAGCAACTTCTATCCTTCTTTCTGCCTCCCCCTCACCTTTTTTTTTTTTTATCACTACTGTTACTACAAGAACAGAAGATTATTGCATGATACTTAGGGCCATTTTTTTCTTTGTATTGAAGATTTTCATGCCCCAAAAAAGAGTTCATTAAAAAGTTAGCGACGTGCCTCTCTATAATTCATGAATAAGGTCACCTCAAAATAAATTCCATCATTCACCAATGTCATACTTGAAATTTTACTAGTATGGTATAATGTGCCAGAGCTTGTACTTCATTGACATAACTTTTGAGAACCTGGATCAACTACATTCCATATGCAGGCATCAGAGTAGGGCTTTATGGAGAAAAGGATTCAGTGTACAATTAAAATAATTCAACCCCAAATTATTTAAACAAGTAATGTAAAAAATTAAAAATGGATAAAACAAATTATATCAACACCACCTATGCTAATTTCATTGAGTTTAACTAATGTAAATTATTTGCCATAAAGAAATCAAAAGAACCCTAAAAGTTCCTTAATTAGCAAACATTTAATTAAGATGCTCAAAAAAACAAGCCAAATGGCTTCCAAAATTAATACAAGGTTACAATCAAGACCCATATTTTAAAATTATAAAATCTAATGATGGGTAATTATGACTAGTAGCATCTCAAAGCAAAGAGAAGTAGCCAAAATTGACTACATATAAACACACACAGAGAGAAGAGGAAATCCATGCTGGAGTAAACGTTGTGATAATTATGAGGGTATAGACAAAGTGCAAAGTATCTGAAGGAAAATATGCCCTCATAGTGGGGGGGCATCTTAGATGTTATTAATACCAAAAAAGTTAACTGCAAGAAAATCAATACTATCAGTATGTATGCCTATTCTACCACATATATAAAATCTTTCTGAGTCATCTATAACATGAAGTGAGAGAATCCTTGATAAAGATATTATTAAGGAACAATTGGTTTTTTAAGAATTATATTCAACAATGGATCACATCTTTGCAATCTCTAAGATAGTTAAGAAAATATAAGCTTCTTTTGAATTCATTGTTGGTTAATTGCAAAAGAATATTTTATTCAATAGCATCACTTTACAGATTCTTTTACTAGACAGCAAGGTCCACCCAGCCATAAATCATGATCATTCAGGATTCTTTGGAAGATATAAGAAGAAATAAATCTGTTCAATACCCCTCTGATAACAAGTATCAAGTATGACACAGAACAGAGAGATGTATGCTCAATGCAAAAGTGTTCATCAATGTGAGAAAAGAGATACAGTGAATTGTTTAGCTCTAGGAAAGATTTCCTGTGGATGATGAAATCCTCCAAATTCCCTGAGGATGATATTTTGCTCATGCATCAAATTTCAGGATACAGTAGAAAGTCCTGGAAGAGATAAAAAATCACTTGAAGGATTTTGGCCTGTCCATTCACACAGGAATCCATGTGGACAAAAAAAAAAATTCTGCCTCAGCATCTCATCTGTAAAATGAACTTTAGAAGGAAACTACGTCAGTATCTTTGCCAAGAAACTCCCAAACAGGATCACAAAGAGTCACTCACAATTGAAATGGCCAAACAACAATAAATTATATCATCCATAAAAAATTTTCTAGAGGTTAAACAAATACCAACTATACTATATAGCACTATCTTGTTACTCTTATTTTTCTATAAGCCTAAACCAACAGTGCTTGTCCAAAGCAACAAAAAAGTAGTGCAGAAAACAAGAAAAAAAATATATAGAATCTCATAATTCTTGTCCTAACTTTCAACCATTGGATAATTCTCCTTTATTGTTAGAAATATATTTGTTACTTCAACTTATACTTTACTCTTTGACAGAAAATTTTATATGCAATTAAAGATATATTTTTCATTGTAGGGAAAATAATAGTTCTCATCATTTAGAGAGAAATGTATTTAGTTAATACAGAAATATAGCTATTCTTTTGAAGAAAGAATTTTTTTAAGGCATTAATTATGGCCAAATCTCAGTTATACAGAAAAGCAAACTATTATCTTGATTTTATAAATGGAGAAACTAAATCATTAAAGTAATTATTTTTTTTAAAGTCATTGTAATCCAAGAGCCAAGGTAATAGCATACTATAGAATAACAGTGTTCAATGCAAGAAAAAGTTGTATTTCAACACATGATTGGAAAAATAATTCTTTATGCTACTTTACATTTTAATCTTCTTTACCCCCAGGTAGCTCTCTGGGCTACTCATGTGGTTGGGTTTTTTTTTTTTTTTAATCTATTTATGATGGAGGGAAATTACTCTCTCTAGGAGAATAAAAAGAAAAAGACATAGTTAACAACAAAAAATTTAACTGCTCTCAATACTACTTCAAAAACAAGGCTAATAATATAAACTATAAGTTAGCAAAATAAGTCATAGTGGCAATTTACAACTGATTGGAGAATTGTACCAGCCTCAGGCAAATCAGTCATTAACTGCTGCTGATTCGGAGGGTGACAAAGCATTAATAATTCAGTAAAGGAAAGGCTTTAAGCAATAAAATCTTAGGGTTATTTATTTAACCAATTAGATCCTTTTTTGGCAGTAACCCTGCTTTTGTGAGTATGAATAAACCATGTACATTCTTCAATTAATCAGGAGACTTGTACACTACACAAAATTGCGATTATTGCCTTTCAGCTGGTGCGGCACAAGTGGCCCTCAAGACTGAGAGGAAAAATTCAGCGTATCCTGAATACAGCAAAACAAGCATAATTTATATGATCTCTCTATGGAACAGGCAGCTGATATTTAGAAAGATATGGTAATTAATAGAATTTGGCCACTGGTACTTAATGGACCACTCCTGTCCATCCACATGATAAATCCAGGAAAAGGTATGTATAAATTCTACCTATATGTAAACATTAATGTGCATACATAACATCAATGCAAAAAATTGCTTGTCAATTTGGAAAAATTACTTGTCAGTTTAGAATTTAGGTACAAATTGGGCATGATATGTTTGATTAGAATAGTAAATGGTAAGATGATCCCTACTTTTATTTCCACTTTGAAATGTGATGCATTGAGCTCACCTAAAGATCCAATAACTAATTTTCTTTTGGTAGCAAACTACATTAAAGGGTAGAATATTTCATTTTGATCATTTCTCTTTTTCTCAGAATGGATTTGTACATATTTCTACAACTATAATTACAAAGTAGGATAAAGACTCCAATATATATATATATATGGAATTTACAAGGTTTTTTTTTTTTTTAATATGTCAATACCCTGTCATGGTGGCATAAACTGTTTAATTTTTGCTTTTTAAATTACACATGCATCAGCATTATCACCTCCTTTCTCCATCTTTCTTATCCATTTTTTTCTGGATTTTGTTCATTTGAATATATTCAGTTCACCACCACTCTCTCCTCACATTCCGTTCATAGGAAATAGTTTAAGGCACTGTGAGATGTGAGTGTGTGAGGAATGGAAATCCTAGAGCACACAAGAGTGACGCTGAGTCACGTCCAAAGAGACTAGAAAGACAAGTTGAGGGCAGTTTCAAAGGGGTTTAACAGCTAAAAAGAGGACATTATATTTTATTCTAGAGGTAATAGACAATCATTGGAATTGACAGTATGGTAAAACAATAATCATTTTGGAGCAGCGTAGGAAGGAATGGAATAGGGAGAGACTTCAGGCAGGAAGACTAAGGAGCTATTGTAACTATCTAGCAACAGGTGATGAGTCTAAACTAAGGTGGCAGCTATGAGTATTATAAGTATTATTTAATGTAAGTTCTGGAAAATGTCTTTGTCATAAAGAGATTACTATTATAAATGGCTTTTATTGTATTCTCTCCCTCTCTCTCTCTCTCTCTCTCTCTCTCTCTCTCTCTCTCTCTCTCTTTCAGAGATTGTCTGTTTGTGTGTGTATGTGTGTGTCTGACTTTCCCTGTCTCTGTGTCTATCTGTCTGCCTGTCTCTCTCTCCTTCTCTCTTCCCCTCCACCTCCATTTCCCTCTTCCTCCCTCCTCCTCTCTCTTTCTTTCCCTCCAACTCCAACTATTTTATAATAAAGTGATGCTTCAGATTCTGGTTTTGTGGGGGGAAAAAACAAACTAGAAACCTCATGAAATCATGCCATGATTTCCAACTGTTCATGGAGAAATAATATTCAGGACCTTAAGGGGCAGCAGAGAAATAAATGAATCTAAATATGCCAGAGAGCTTTAGGTTCTGAAGGGCCCAAAAAATCCAATCCATAAAGATTTATCAGTCCTACAGGCTTGATAGAAAGACAATAAGACCAAACAAAGGAACTATGGATACAAAGAAGTAAATGACTAAATGTTTTAAACAAATTTAGCAGAATGCTAGGATGATACATTTTTCATATTTTTGTTTTATTTCCTAGGTCCCTTTTGTGCTCTTGTGGTCCTTGAATTACATTTCTGTCACATATAAAAAGGTACAGAACAGAAAGGCAAATCTGACCTCAAGGTTTCAAAGTATAAACTATAAATGAGAACAACCTAATGTATAAATCCAGTCTTTAAAAAACAAGGTGTGAGGGGATTAAGAGAAGAATAATAAAGAAGCCATTAACTATATAATGTCAAGTTTGGTTACTTCATTCTGCCAGACACAGAGAGAGGCCCAGCCTTATGCATAAACAGAGAGGAAATAATGTGACTGTAAAGCTGACTGCCATTAAAGATAATTTTTTATTTGCAGAATCATGTCCTGCAGGATTAAGATTCAAGTAAGGGCTATATCAAATTTCTATTATATTTAAGAATAACAGAACAGAAAGGGAGAGAGTGAATTGTTTCCTTCAACATCAAAATGTAGCCTCAGATCTTTTCCAAGGAGAAAGGAAGACTTTGGATATCTATTGCTTTGAAAACTTATATCTACTTATTATACTCTTACAAGAATTTTTTTCTCAAAAAATAGTATTTTTAACCTAAAATTAGAAAGAACTATTTTCAAACATACCACCATTAATAAAAAAATTGTATTAGTTTGACTAATATCTAATAGGAGAAACGTTTCCAAATGCAACTTTTTGATTTTGGCATAACACTTCCTAGAACATGGCTTCGTTAAAGGTTCAATTGACTTACTATATCTCCCATTGGAAGCTTTAAGTCATTACCTTAGTTCAGACTTCCCTCTTTCTCTCTCCTTGGATTAAGATGTACTTCATTATGTCTTATAGGTTGTATCTCTCAATAGAATATTTGCTGCTTGAGGGCAGGAATTATTTTTCATTTTGTCTTTGAATTCTTAGCTTCTAGCAGAGGACCTTGTGCATAAATAATAGATGCTTAATTAATACTCACTACATTATAATGAATTAGATGCTCTATCTTATTTAGTATGTCATTAGGCAGACTATAGTCAAAGAGCTAACCTTCACATTCAAGATATCTTAATAATTGTAAATGGAAACATTAATGGAAGTATAATTAAAGAACATATTTTACTAATGCTGCTAAAGAATTATTTTTATATCCCAGCAGTATAACAGATATAACTCACTAGCCTTTATTATGACATATTTGAGATGATGTTTTGCATATTTGGTTCCAGAAATTCATTTCATGCAATTAAATATTATTTGGCTATTTCAATTAATTAATCTAAATTTTACATTGAGAAAATGACTAAAAACATCTAAGCTAACCCTGGCTATATTATGATTACATTTCATTGAAATCTTAATTAAGAGTAGGAGTCACAAAGCCTGAGATCTAATTCCAATATTGCTACTGAATCAATCAGTACTGGGGAAAGTTATATCTCTTTAGGTGTCAAGTTTGTTGAACTTTAAAATAACAGAGTTGAAACTGATTATCACAGTTCATTATAGGATACTTAAATTAAAATATAATAATCACCTGATATATAGGCATCTCTTTCCCAGAATATAGATTTTAATGTAAAATATATTTGTACGGCAGAATAAATGCAAAAACTCACTCTGTTTAAAAACTTGAGAATGATCAGAAAGACCTTTCCCAGGATCAAAAGAAACATTTATTTTCTTTCAAAACAATTCATAACTTAACCTAGTTTGAAAAAGGTTAGGGAAGAAGTAAATATCAAATGTTTTCTAACATGAGCTTAACACTTGATTATTCCAGTATGATATGGCCTCACAGTCCTCTGTGCCTCAAAATATTTTCTAAAAAATCCACTGAATGGCATTATTATCAAAATAAGCAGTATGAATATTCAGATGGCTAAAAGAAGGAAACAAACATTCATTAAATACCTACTGTATTAAACACTTTATAAACACTTTATCTCATTTAATTCTCACCAAAAAACACCTGGGAGAGAAGTGCTACCATTACTCCCATTTTACTGCTGAGAAACGGAGGCAGAAAGATTCAGTGACTTTTCTAAAATCACAAAAATAGCATATCTAAGACCAAATTTGAACTCAGGTCTTCCTGACTTTAGGTGAAGCATTCTATAAAATGTGCCACCTAAGTACCCTACTAAAATTGAAAGGTGTTTCACAAATTTCTCCAAAACTATTATTAAAGTCAACAAATAGGTCACCTAACTTTCTTCCTAATCCATTTGTCACAGTAAACCACAATCAGTATATTAAAAATAATTAAGACTTTCAGGTTAAAATTAAAGACTCTATCATATTTCTATAGATTCAGAGCTAAAATTTAGATTCATCTTTCTAACATCACACAGGTTGTAAATAATTAGCAGATCCAGAACTTGACCCAAAGTCTTTGGATCCAAATTCCATATTATTTCTACTATATCATAACTGATATGACAAAAATCTCCCTGTGATATTGTCACTGTGGTAAATATTTTGATTTGGGGTTTTATTTATGTTTTGTTTATTTACATTTATTTCTAAAAATTTCTTGTGTGAAATTAACAATATCCATAAAAATGGTTATAGTCACATTAATACTCTTAATTAGATATAAGAATAATCTTATATTATTAAATTGATTAGTTACCTATGTATTTCCCGTGGTTGTTTAAAATGGACATATTTAGGAAGTGGTCATCTTGACCAAAATGGGAATATTTTCCCACTCCCATTCTATCATAACCTAAGCACAAATTATATCCACAACTTAGATCTTCATGTACATACAGTGATCATAGCTAAAGTACAAATTTAGTAAATATTTGTTAATATGATAAAATATGTTCTTGAGAATGCAAATGTCTTGGTCCCTTAAAAATCATAAAGAAGGCTTTGTCTAGAATATCCTCTATATCTTAGTAACCAAAATAAGTACTCCAATATAACTTATTGAAAACTAAGAAAGAAAATATGAAGAATAGTATTATTTATAAATGGCACTAACATACATACTAAATATCATTCACTTTAAAAAATACAGTCCAAAAAACTACTCAAAACAAGTTCTCATCAAATATCGAATTTTGTTTATAGGATTCTTCTTTCTATCATATCAAAAGCTTTCATTAAGTTGGACATATGGTAAATAAGTTAATGTATTCCTTAGCTACTGGCAAAACCCAATATTTAGAACTTGAAGTGAAAAGTGATGTGCAGCCCTTAAAATGGTAAGTCTGCAAACCCAGATAATATAACAACTTTAATGATACATAATTTTCACCATAGGAATTCATTCCACTTATAAATCTGTTTCATACTACTATGTGAATTAATCATTCAGAGGGTGGTTTAAATGGGATATCATAACTGTTAAGACTTCTCTTAGTGATCATAAGCATCTTTTTCCAGATTAATATATCTACTCTCTCTTTCTCTCTCTCTCTCTCTCTCTCTCTCTCTCTCTCTCTCTCTCTCTCTCTCTCTCTCT